>JAZHYW010005141.1:0-164662 GCA_037355805.1 Ixodes ricinus | reverse complement strand
TTATCAATCTCACCTTCGCCTACGTATGGCAACGCGAAATGACGGGCCGTACCTTGTTTTTGACCGAGCGATCGTGCCACATGCGTCACGGCTTAGCTTTTAGTTTGTTGATTTATCATCGATACTTTTATTCTAGGTGGGGAAGCACGGCTGTGCGTTGCGTTAACCAAGGTTCGAGCATTTCAGCTGAATCTAACCCGTACAATAACATTTTCAAAGTTTTCTTTCTTAATATAACTTCTTCAAAACGTTTGATATCCTGATTTTAAATTGAAGATGGCAGCTCTTAATAAACAGATCAATTGCGTGGCTGGATATGTGACGTTAGAGGCACGAAACCATGTGTTTTGAGTACATCCTATACAGGGTGTTTTTTTTTATCTGCACCAAATTTTTAAAGAAAGGGGGAAAAGATTTATGAATGCGGTTTTCACGGCGTGTTTATATGACTCGGCGGATATTACATGGGAATAAAACCATCACTATTATCAGACTAATTAACTAAAATCCGTTAATTAACTTTTTAATTACTGTAATTAGGATATATGTTTATATTACGAGCTTTGAGGCAGTCGTATGCCAAGACTGTTCCATTTTGTAGAATTCGCGTAACCAGCTTGTGTACCGCGATATTCGTCCACGAATTTGGCACTTTTATCCGGCTAATGTAGCAAAGTTCGGCTATAGCGGCCACTTTCGTGGGTTTGCCGAATTGGGTGGATAAAAAGTCGGATTAAGTAAAAAATTCGGGGGCAGATATCTTGGAACACAGGCACATTACGCGAATTCTACAAAATGGAACAGTCTTGGCATACGACTGCATCAAAGCTTGTAATATAAACATATATCCTAATTACAGTAATTAAAAAGTTAATTTACGGATTTCGGTTAATCAGTTTGATAATAATGATGGTTATATTCCCATCTAATGTCCGCTAAGCCATATAAACACGCAGTGATAAACGCATTCATAAAACTTTACCCCCTTTATTTAAAAAATTGTTGCAGTTAAAAAAAAACACCCTGTATACTCATGGTTGAGAGGTAGATATTGAGGGTGCCGTGACTCATCAAATGCTTTACAAGCGAAAACATCTTACTCCGCGAAAATCCAGTGGCCTTATATTTTGCCTACCTAAAAGGGCTTGATACGCACAACCTCGGGGAAATTCATTTTCGCAGGTTGAAGAAATAAAAACAGCGCGAACAAGAAGAAGGACAAGAAGAGACGTAGACAGACGGAGCGCTGACTCTTAACTGAACTTTATTGGAAACCAACAGATAAAATTCGCCGTGAATATATAGGACGCAATTCTTATCACCTTGTCATGCACTATGACCGTCATAACCGTGCCCCCAGTAACGTCAGTTCTTTATCAAACAGAGTGATTCAGGGCGGACTAACGCAAACTTCATTTCCACGTCGAGATATGTGGTACGCCTTGGCAATCTCCCCCGTTGTTTGCTGTCTCAACCCTTCCCCCGCCCTCCCTTTCCAGGATGACTGTGTCTTCTAACATCGGTTCAGTCATCCTTAGGGGGTAAAACAGCAAACACCGAGGGAGACTGCCGAGGTATACTAAATGACGTGTGCGTAAGCGCGCCCTCAATCTCTCTGTTTGATAAAAAAAACTGGCGTTCCTTGGGGTAGGGTCGTGACGGTCATAGTGCACGACAAGGTGATAAGAACTGCGTCGTATTTAAGCACGGCGTTTTTTATTTGTTTCTTTCCAATAAAGTTCAGTTGAGAGTCACCGCTTGGTCTGTCCACGTCTCCTGTTGTCCTTCGTCTTGTTCACGCTGTTCTTAATTCTTTAATATGCAATACCAACTTGCCCAAGTCTTCACCTCACTGCAATTTTCGCAGACTTGATTTATCGTGACTTTTGTAAAATGTGTGTTTCGGAAACATTTAAAAAAAAATTGGGCGTTTCGCCATTGGATTTGTACCTTTAGGTGGTACGCTCGCGTGATCAATTTCTCCCGGCGGTAGTATTCAAGCTGTGAAGCTTGCGAAAAAATGGTTCGATGTATACACAGCATATTCAGTCGCTACTGAGATCCCTTTTACGTCAAGAGGGTCGTTTTTGTCTTGGTCTTTGTGGTACTTGTATCAGTATCTCCCAGTCTTCATACCGTAGGGGCCGTAAATCTCGTGTAAGTTAGAAGATAGGCGTCTTGTCGTTGTTTGACCATGACCTCGCAATCCCAGATAAGGTGCCTTCAGGTAGCCGGGACTCGACATGTTTTACAGTTGGGGTCGGGGTCAGGATTGTATTTCGATGTGGTCTTATGGGATATCTTAATTAAGTAGCAGGTGTGATTTCTCTGTTTATTACAATGCTGCGGAGACATACCGTTTTTTCATGTGGAGTACAGCGGTGGGTGCGGGTTTTGCGCCGCGGGGAGGAGGGCTGTCAACAGCGCTTTTGTTCCGCTTCTCTCAGATTCTTTGATTTCACATAAGTTCTCAAGTTTCAATAGCGGCCATTTTTTATGCTACCCCCTCTTTGTAATGTTGAGCACTGCTTGCGCTCTGTCAAATCTCGGAGACGGTTTTTTCATTGGGCTCTCGTAAATTAAGCCACCAACTTTAGTCGCCCTTTCGGATTTCTGACAATGCACTTTTGCAGTGAGAATAAAACACAGAATGCTGTTGGGAGGACCATGTAAGCAAGAAAAGATCCATTGTTTCTGTGTGTTAACGTAGTGTAGAGATGTCTAATGGGTGCATTTCTTTACTGTCAGCCGTTGTCATCGAGGTTTCGCAGCGCATCCCCGGGTGTGTTTTTGTAGGGTCGTCATGGCTTGGAACTCTCTCCGCTTGATTTGTAAGGAACGTTTCTCCACTAAATGTTATTGTTCCACGTGGAAATGTGAAGTCGTGTGACACTGTGACATCACACGACGTCATGATCAGTGTGAAGTGTGATTGTCTGCAGAAGGGTGTGCAGCGCCTCGGCTGTCGTCGCCGTTTATTTGCTAGACAGGGCAGGAAACCGGGATCTTTGTTGTTGTCTACGGTAACGCGACGGTTCTCTTAAAAATCTTCCCGATATGCACACGGAAACGAGGTGCGCTTACAACCGCTTCTAATAGTATGTGCCTGATTGGATGTATGTCCCTAGTCAAATAAACGAAGCAGGAAAATGGTGCATTGCTCGATAGATAGAAAATACCTAATATTGATGTGCTGCGTATTTTGAAACTATAACTAACTTATCGGCAGATGTCAGGTGCTGTAGTAACTGAATTTAAAACATGTGCCTTCAAATTAAATGTATAGAAAGCTGTTTTCCACCTTATACAAAGAGAATAATGAAATTTCGCCTATTGCATGGTTCTATACGAGGTCAAAATGTTTCGTGACTAGTTTCCAGTGTAAAAATAATGAACACCATGGTAATGCGCACAGACTTGTCGAACGCAGTAACTTTTCGCATGTCATTGCGCTATAAGGTGTAGTTCTGTAAACATTCACAGTTGTGATACACATGTTTTTGTGACCACGTGCACTTGCATATGGGCGATTTCAGCATTAACTGGAAACTAGAGGAAAGACTGAACACTAAAGCAAAGAGCGGACGTAATTCTGTCTTGCACTCGATAAATCGGTAGCAAAGACTTTTTGAAATGATCTGGCAGTCCAATGGCGAGGATGCAATGAGTTGTGCGAGGTGTTTTGAGTGGCCCTCGCGTTTGAAGAATGAGAGTACATCAATGGGGGTCGAAGAGAGGTCAGGGCGACCTTTCAAGAGCTCAACCCACGAAACTGCAGACAGAATATGAGAACAGTGCACGAGGATCGTCAGAGAACCATTCGGGACAGTTTTAACATGCCCTTCCTCTTCCCTCTGATGTAGTTCAAGCTGAACGGGAGCTTGCCAAGGAGCTTGCCAAAAGTGGCAAAAGCGTTTGGAGCGCTGTGTAGCAGCACAATTGGATTATGTTGAGGAGTTAGTGGCTAATAATAGAGAAGTAAGTACCTGTTGAATGTAGGACTTGTTTTCGAACGTCTCAATTGCACTGTTTTTCGCGCACGCTCTTTAATTATTATATAAAAAAATAAAAAAGTAGCGGCCGAAAAGTATAACTGGGAAACAAATGGAAATAGCGCAGTACGAGGGAGTTCGAGCAGATCGCTCTACATGCTCAACAAACACGCTGGGGCAACATCAAACGATAACCACAAGTCCACGAACATTTTTGCTATTTGTTTTTTTCCCATCACAAAGATTCGTATTGGCTGCTCTCTGTGACGTATTAGCCTAGTTGAAGATATCGTTGCTATACCAAAGCTACGAACGATAGGTTTACCCGTTTTTACAATTATAAACCTGCTCCACGTGATAAAACAAATATTTAAAAAAGTCGCAAAGCAAATAAATCAGACGCCAAATCCGTTCTTTTAAATAAATAACGTTTGGCGTCTTTCACTTATGTGTTTTAGATGAGATCCTTTAACTGGGTACATACACCATATCCTGTTTGAAAAAAAAAAGAAGGAAAAACTGGTTCTTCCTAGCGGCATTAGTGGCTTCGCGCATGCGCACTAGGGTGTGAGCAAAAGCGCCATTCACAACTTTCAGGGATATCGTTCACTTGCGCCATATATCTCCCGACGCCAGTACCCTGTAAACATGTGAATGGGAAAATTCATTCACTCGCCATGAAATAAAACTTAATGCACAGATACCAAAGTGCCTCGAGGCGTGGATTCTTGAGGGTCGTTTATATCGCCTCGACACAAACAGAGAGCCTAAAAAAGAGTAGAAGGGGGTTCCGAATGGGATTAAATTTCCGCTGAGTTTGTATGAAGAATCTCGCCAGAGAGACGAACTTTGCTGTATTACATTAATCGAGGCAGACCCCTGAAAACCGTGAGCGTTGATTAAGGAGGCTGGGGCTATGTGCCACTCTTTTAGAAGGTACATTCATAGTAGTACGTCGCAGAAAAGTTCCCGAGAGCATTTTGCGCGACATACTTAACCGCACCAATCAACTGTACTCAGGGTTATAACAAGGTCTATGCTATTCACGCTGTCTACGCTGTGTCGCTAAACTCTATAACTAAACCGCCGTGTCGTCTTTAGTGTTCCATTTCAGCAAACCATTGGGCTGCGATGTTGTCAGTGTCGGTATGAGTACCCGTACTCTTTTAGCCTATAGATAGTTGAATCTGCGGGGTTTTTTTGGCGACGTTTTCATGCTTTAGTGGTATCGGCGAAATAGATAATGCTCGTTTCACAGCAAAATTTATCCTTAATGGTGCGGCGTTCGGTGATCTATCTCCGTGAACTACGCAGAATGGAAGCTAATGCATAATTCACAAGTTACAATTATGCTCGCAATTTCCAGTTGCAAAGACGCTCGTGATGGAAAAGACTCGTCAACAAAAGATAAGCGCTAGACGTCGGGAAAAAAAATATCGCTAGCAGCATGTGAATGGGGCACAACAAGCTGATGATTTCTACAGGGGTCACAATGAGGTGAACACCACCTCGTAACTACAGTTTTTGCGGAGTCGATTTAACAACACCCTTCAAGTTCACAAGTTTTGAGGTCCTTTATTTGCATCGTATCGCAATTACCACGCCGACGGCTCGTAGACCGTTAACATAATCTGCAGGACTTTGACGTTTGATCGAGGAACTCAAACGAAAAACGATAACGGTTCGGTTGTTGTTATAGTTACTGCTATAACTTCAAATTCGCTTACGTTCTGGTTTCTGCTGTTTAGAATTGAATGCATTATAAGGGAAAGTGTGTGCGTTCATCCGTCCGAGCATACCCCCTTGCATATACCATCACGTTACACCGACACCGTGACGTGAAATGACGTCACTGTATCACTTGGCGTGACCTGACGTCATGTGACGACGTCATTCTGTGATGTCACGTCACGGGACTTTAGAAATTCACACCTTAAGTCACGTGGCGATTAATGTCTTCAAAAAAGATTCAAATGATAATTGAATACTACCTTCCGTGCGTCATGGGACTTCGAAGATAACGGTCGCTTACAACATTTTACAACTTCTGTTACTGTGTCAGCGTGTTTCAAAACCTGTTATTCCTTTAAAAGAAAACTGAAAAACGTGAATCCCGGACAAAAGCTCACCGAACAGAAGCTCACCGGACTAAAGCTCACCGGAGAAAAGCTCACCTATTCTTTCACAAACCCGGACAAAAACTCACCAGGAGAAAATTTCATGTTGGTCTTAACACGAGCGCGGACAATTTAGGTGCGCGCGTGTGACACTAAAATGCAGCGATAAATTAAATCTGACAGGTCCCTGGTTTGTTCATTACAGTAGAAACAAGTTAATTTGTTAGAATAAAATGCAGTCCTCTTGTAGTTTTTGTAGAACTCGGTGTACCCGGAGGAATCCTTTGCAAATATTTTTTCAGGCGGTTCTGCAGGCACAGAGTGGTTTTTCGCGCCCACTCCACTGGGGGCTCAACTCTCCGGGCTTGTGTCAATGCCATGGCAATGAGCATTTGATCTTGCTGTATAGGCATTCATTAAGGCTCCAGACGTTTGGATGGGCGTGGCCGACAGTCTTCTCGTATCCGTTATTCCATCTTTCGCAGGCGTTGTTCGTCCGGTCTTCGTCTTGTAAAGTGGCGTCGTACGTATTCCACCATTCCGGGGATAACTCCGGTCGTGGTAGGCACAAAATCAGGCAAAGCGAAGAATTCGATCTGGGTGCCACAGCAGAAGGAGCAGAAGTAACACGGAAAGGGCCGTTGACATACGTGCAGTCAAAATAGTCCAAAAGGTCGCCGATGTCACCGGTAGACCTTTTCTTGATGTAGGTTAGGCTTTCGGACACAAGCTGTGGCGGAAGGAGCGCCAGCCCATCTACCATGCCGTACAGGCTTCTAAATCTGTCGTCAGTCTTGTACTTCTCCAAAAGGCCAAGCTCCCACTCAATGGTTGGTATAATACAGTCTTGCTTTAGATTTTATTTGACGTCACCCTGAGATAATCCTTGATGTTAAATACATTTACGACGCACAATGACGGAAACGATTTTATTTGTTTAGCCATTCACTTTAAGTATTACTCTGAAGCCCAAGAAAGCCAATGCCTTAGTAATGAGCATACATTGTGCCTAACTTTTATGTGCTCGTTTATATAATTTTTTTGGCAAATTGTTTTTGGAAGTTTAGCATAGTTCCAGACAGCTGAAGGGACAAGACGAGCTGTCACTTCAATATAAATTTAGGTTAAGTGTTGGCGCTAAATATTTCTTACCAACACGTTTTTTTGTTTGACAATGATAGAATGGTTTCTTTCAGCTTACCTTTCTCTGCGAGCTATGGGAGAGGGGGAAGAAGCAGCATCCTACAAATGGTTAAATTTCCATCGTGTCTGCACTTTAGCCCAGCCCGTGTTTCGCCCAGGTAGCAAAAATAAAAAATAATAAAAAGATAGCTTTTGTTTACGTCTGTGAAAATGTGAGTGAGCTTTTGCATTTTGACCTTTTGTCCGGTGAGGATGTGCCCTCTGAGCTTTTGCTCGGTTACTGAAAAGAGTATGCTGGAATATTTTTGTGTATAAGTATGTCACTCTTTTTGCTTATAACTATATTGCCTCTAACTATTCGGTTTGTTCTCGGTTAGATATTTGTTTTCTAATAAATGACATCAAGTAGCCCTCATATCAAACAGTAAGAAGGTAGGGCGAATTACTCGTGAACTGGGGCGACGAACATTTAGAAACTTTTGTAACGATATTCGACACTCTGGTCAGAAGTATTATGTATTTATAATTCCAAGGCTCTTTCACTCTACATTATTCGTGATGTATTTAATTTTTTAAAAGAACATGTCACAAACAACATATGATTCTAAATGAACCTTCTTCCATTGTAACAAAAAAAGAATGAAAAAACACCTTCATCTTTTGGTCGTAAGGTGGCTCTTGTAAATAATTCAATGACCGTTTATTTGCTTCTACGATTGTACCATTCTTTGTGATGATAACGATACAAAAATAGATTTAAATATTTGGCACTTAAAATGTTACGAATATGAATAATGTGAGCAATCATTGGTAAAGCCGTCTTACCTTCTTGATATTCAGTCGCCTTCAACAGCATGTGCGAATACAAATTTCCTCAAGATTTTTAAATAAAAATAGTGCAAGCGTAATACAATATAAGCATCGAGTACAGCAAGAAAGCTCAATTGCACAGCAGTGCAATGGAGTCAAAAGGGGTGAAACATTTGAAATTATTACCAGTATATCGCATCAGTTTAGCGACTGTATTTTATATACATTTCTCACAAACTTAACGTGTTTCACTGACTATCTTCAGTATGTGTTGGGAAACACAATGTAAAGTGAGCCTTTATTTTTTTTATTGGCCTCATCAAAATATATTAATTTTTTTGTCGAGCATTATATTAAGTGATTTATAGTGGAATGATCTGTCTTGTTCGCTTTCACCAACTTAGAATTAGTTTTTTGCTTGCAGTTAAATGAACAGAGTAGCATGTTTCTGTTTTGCCGTTTAATTTAAAATGCAAATACGACGATTCATATTAGATTAAAAATGTCTCCTTTTAATATATAAGGTATTTATAACAGTTTGGTGACAGTGCCGCGACTCCTGTGTACATATAAAAAGGAACGTTACCTTTGTTAAGTTTAACTCGAAGTCAAGTATATTCTGAGAAATCACTGTTGCTTCACTTTCGGCGATTCCCGAAAACAATATAATCGTTCGTGTCAGGTAGTTTTTATACGCTTGCAAAGTTTCATTATTACTGAAATCCGGCGAGGGTATCATCTCGTACTTGTCAAGCTGTAATTGATAAAAAAACAACCTAGTCATTTCTACTTTTTTTAAACTATGCGTCAAGTGCTTGCGGCAAAAAGAAAACGAACATCTAGTTTTCGTTCATTCAGTTATTATATATGTTTCTTAAGAGCCCCATGGGTCAGGGCTTGTAGACAACCTAAAGGCTAGAGAAGACAGTAATGCAGAAAATTTTACACTATTGCATATACGCAGAGCCATAGAAAAGAGGATAGTTTGGTCAATCTGTGACCTCGCCGCTTTTCTAACAACGCCCATCACTTGACGATAATAAGCGTTCTGATTGAACGCATCGGCGCCTAGCAACGGGGACGCAAGCGTCGTTACTGGTTTCTTCCGAGTGGTTCTGTGTGTGCGTAAACAAACCGCGATTTTTAATTCATTCGACCCTATGGCCAACGTTACTAGGTTAGCTCAGTTGTGAAACTCACGCGGGGGGTTTCATTATGTATTCAAACAGGACGGTGAAAAGCCAGCTGGACGCTATGCTTTAAGACATGTATTCCATAAAATACACTGAAGTTACCATGGCAGCCGTTCCCTAACCGGTGGCGCGTCAAACGACGGGAGGCCGGCCGTGAGGGGAGAGGGGGTACTGCTCGACGAAGTAGCGTCAATGTGCAACTGAGCTAACATATAGTTGCCGACAGGTTAAAAATTCAGAGAAAGCTCCTCCACCCTATTTTTACTTTAGCAGAGCGAACGCTGGAAAAGAGGCGACCCCCTTTCCAGCGTCAACTCTGCTTAAGGGAACAGAGGGGAAGGAGTTTTCCACCTGCATCCGCGTTTCTGTTTCTTTAATGACAGCCATGTTTTTCCGTGTTTTTTTTTATGGCGCTAGGCGGTGAACGTAAAATGGGATTACTGGCTGCTGTGCTGACGAATCTAGTAACAGCCCTAACAAAAGATTCTGCGTTTTGAACTGCCTAGACACAGGACAGTGCAAACAGCGATTTACCAGATTAAAGAGTGAACAGAACTCCACCGAACGAACGGCACTGTTTGAGGTAAGGCGATTTTGTTATGTTCGTTTTGAATAAGTGCCTTGTACTTGCATCAATGAGTAATCCATAATGTTGATATTTGGACTTGACAATCCAGCCTGAGCACTGTTTATTTAACGACGTAAAACTTGTTGTTCTTTAGCAGAAGGGAATAACATGAGAGCACACGAGTGCTCATTCGCAATTCAATTGTACAGGCTAGAGTGTCAGCGTCAAAACATCGTGCAAGATAAGGTCACGCTCTTCTCAATCGCCAGCAGACTGTACGGGTTATCAAGCAATAGATCTAAGAAATTTCACTTTCTAGACTTCGACGGGACATTAGTAGAAAGAAGAAACGGCCCATTCCAGTAAAGCAGACTGCACGTTTGAGGGAATGAAACGAAGCCACAAGAATGCCGACACTAGTCAAAGGATCCCACTGAAATACCACCGCTTTTACCAAAAATCACGCGAAGGTTCAAAACCGGATTTCGGTGGCTTCGGCCCTTGCAACTGGTTAGCAGTTTCTCTTGCTTTTCCCTCTGCCACACGCTCCTGTGACCTCATTTCAATCGATCAGGCGTAGTCCTATACATATCCTATATGTATAGGTTGCGTTCAACTGTTGCCTGCTCGGCCATAGACAAGTTTCTAATCAATGCACAGAACAGAGCATGTCTAGATTACCTAAAAGTAATCTACTTACGTATGTGCGATTGAAGCTTGTCTGTATCCCTTGGCGACCGGTTCCTCCGACCTTTTAATATATTTCAACTTACGTTCTCCTCTCAGGAAATACTTTTAAAACGGATCCTGAATTGCGACTATTTTTTCCAAACGTTCAACAGAAAATTTGGGGTGCAGAATCCCATTCTGGGTTTCTTTAAAGGGTAAGTGCAAAGAAAAAAAAGTGTATTTTTAAACAGCTTAGTTGGGACAAGCATGTCAAAAAACAATTTTTATGCCAAAAACTAAATGTTTTAGAGCAATATTTATTGCGCGAGACTGATTTTAGTTTGCGGCTATTTCGTCCGTTTTAAATCGCGCGCCACAAAGTTGGTATTATACGTCACGTAGGGGCTGCTAAACGTCACGGAGTGACGTATAACAGCCACTCCGCGCGCGTCGAAAGGGCGCGAGTTTTATGTGGAGAAGTTGTGGCTCCGACTAAATTACGTCCTGTGGCTTAAATATTAATAGAAAAAAAAATTGTTTTTCCGCGGAATATTTGTTTTGTGGTACGCTTGTCCCATATAGGCTGTTTAAAAAAACACTTTCTTTTCTTTGCAGTTACCCTTTAATACCAAAAAGTGTGCATTTTTGCTTTCTTTTGCGATCTGCTTGAATTGATGGTTTAGCCACATCGGGGATGTCCGTGTGTGTGCTCTAGGCATTAAGCTAAAGCCAGTCGTCTCGAGCGAAGTCTTCGTGCCACTTCAGACGAAAGCCTCCCATCTCAATGAAGAGGGGTGCAAGTATGTCCCCATGATCAATGAGATGTCCATTTAAAAACATGAAAGATGTTTACAAATCTTTGTAACGCGAAATTAGAGCGCAGATCTTGAGGAGGAAGAGGGGAGGGAACGGAGGAGGGTATGCACCTCCTCCTTCTCCGTACCCTCTCCTGTTCCACTCCTCTTCCCCTGTTCCTCCTCTCTGCAGCTCATTGAGGTCACATGACGTCATACGTGACGTCACGTGCGACATCATTATGGGGAACGTTCCACTAAATTTAGCGAGAAAATTGTGCCCTCGTGGATTCACCGGTGTGTGACGTCACACGTGAAGTCACGAATGACATGCCCAAGTGACGTCACGTGTGACGTCATTATGAAAATCGTCTCATAATCCAACGCACGGTTACGCCGACGCCGACGCCGCCTGCTGGAAACGGGCACCTAAGAGCTGCGCTCTAATAAGTATGAGTACGACTCCTCGACACCGTTTCCCCGGGGATAGCTTCACATCGGCAGTTGCCAAAAGTTCTGGTGAAAATTTGAGTGAGACCGCTCACGCACTTGTCCTCATGCTTGGAGGGCCTCGATCAATGTAAAAGCAGGTGGTCGCATACCACTAGAGAGGTTGGTAACTCGTCCTATGTGGCTTTGTGAACAAACCTGAGGGATTTTGTTATCCATGATCTGTCGTCTTCTTTAAATTAACAAATGATGTTGACAGATACCTTTACCAGAAGAGCCTACCATAGTTACTGTCATGTTTTTATGTCGAAAATTGAATTGGAAAACCCAAGGGGAAAAGAGGAGGGTGGGAATGCGGGTACGTCATCGAGATTTGAAGCTAAGCAACGAGTCAAGGCGCGCGGTTACTGCTATTCTGACCCAGGGCCCGCGTTCCGGTGCCAAGATGCTGACCCCAACAGGGCTCGGCTGCCACGCACTGTACTAGCTCGGCATTGCTGGTAGAGTAGGAGGGAGGGGAACATTTGCTCATTGCCTTCTTTACTCCAATCCACTCATCCAGAATTGATGTAGATGGCAAAGTTACTGAATGTGGTCAATATTCACCAAAAAACATGTACATCTTGACACTTGTACTGTATGCACGTGGTACTGATAGTAGTCGGCAGTATTTAGTTTGGTTATGCTGTTGACCGCTTTCCTACCAATTGTACTTCATATAGTTTTCTGCGAATGGCCTCCCGCTAAGAGGATGAACTCAGGTCTTCATGAGAACCGCAGCACATAAAGAAAAAAAAACAAAAAAACATTTGCAGTTGCAATACGGAAAGATGTTTTGCATGATGACATCCTTCTAGAAAAAAAATGATGCCTTCAAAGCAACTTGCAGTATCTCGTTTAATATCATTAATTACGCTACTGACATGTAAAGTGTAGCACTCAAAATGATAGCCTGTTGTCCAGAGATTTTTTTCACGCTTAGTGACAGGCTGACGAGCTTTCGTCCTCTTGTGTTATTGCACCCTGTAGCATGTTATTGCCGTTAAATATAATTACAACGTTTAAGACGTCCTTCAGCGCCGGAAGGAGCTTGTAATTTTTGTGCACATGTGCACTTACATACTTGTTTTTGTATTTCACTTCAGTGTTAAGTGAATGAAGACAACTTGTCTTTGTGAACATATCAAGAGCGAGAGGTTGGTCTCTCTCAAATGACGGCAATTTTTCAACGCTATGGAGGGGCAACTTTAGCCAGCGGTGGTCTGTGTCTGTCAACTGGAGGTCTTTAACATGCTTTATACTACTGTGATTACACGAGCGCATCGCCTGTATGGCGCCTTTTTGTGTAAAAAAGCTAGGACAAGGCCCAGGTTGATGTTTGGCTGAAGAGATGTGTGACGTTTGCTTGAGGTTCAATACCAGAGCCCTCACAATTAACCTAAAGCCGTGGATTTTTTGCATTAATGTGCTGAAAAAAAAAGTGGGCTGGGCAAGAACGTTTATCTCATGATATGCCGGTGCGGGCCTCAAGCCGACGAGTTTAAAGCTACGACAGTGAGACGCTACTGAGGTTGATGCGATAAGGTCTACACCTTTATATACCTGTAGCTGTCAAGTTTTAAGCAGAGCCATAGCGATCAAGATCAGATATTTTTAAGTCGCGTTATTGTTGTACGTCAAATTGAACCGTTTTAGATGCTCTTTTAGCACCCGTAGAGTGGAGCTGAGGGACGCTGACAGAGGTTGTTTACGCCCGTAGATTGTGCGTAATGGGACACTAGGTCGCCACTTCACGTCAGCATTAAACAATCGAATCTCGAGGATGCTAGCGAAGGTGCTTCTTTTTTAATGGTCGCGTCGAGTGCACACGTACTAGAGCGCCCTCTGGGCAAGATAAACATGCATATAAAAGCTTTGACAGTACACTCATATGCTGATAACAAAACAAATATAGGGCTCGCCATAGTCGAGACTGATATCAAGAAACCTTCAACCTCTTTTTTCTGCTGCCATGTACCACGTATGACATGAGGGCGCCGTAATAATTCTGTTGCCTGTGTGCTTACACAACCCGAAGTTAGTCTGCCCCAGTAGACGCCAGCGCCGGCTTGCTAGAACAGCTAATTGACTTTTTCACTGGAAATTCACACTTGATCTTATGATCCAATTCATTTTTATTAAAGCTTTAAGTCTGCGGTGCCTGACGGCGGGAGCGGTCGCAGGGGACAGTTATTTTACAGTCTTTTATATGGAGCGCCACCATCAAACTTCGTCCTCCCAAAATAGCCTTTTTGTTGCGGAGTAACAGCGCATGCGGACCCGAGAAGTCTCCTGGGAAGCCATTAGATGTGAGAAGTTTGAGATTCTAGTTGGTCAAGTTTGCGTATGTCCCACGTTCAAATGCCTTATTACTCAAGATTTAATTCAGAACGGGAGTTTTAAAACACAATCAAAGGCACAAAGCAACATTGACCAATATATCCACTGAATGCTCTAGGAAGCCCAGCACACGCCCGACTTCCGTGACAAGGACAAGCATCGAACTTGGTGGCTTCACTTCCGCCAGCCTCGTAGAGCAGCTGTGCGCCATCTAGCCCCTTATAGCGGAGATCAGTTGCTCAGCTCGTGCCCTGGCTTTGGCAGTGCTTTCTTTTACCAAGTCTGAGTAGTTGCGGTATTTTTAGCTAGCCGGCGGCCACCTTTGCAAGGTGCTGGTGGGAGCTGACAGTGTGTGCTAAGCTGACAGTGTGTGGTCCTAGGCCCGCTCGTTGCGACCCCGGTAACGAGCGGGCCCACGAGCAAGCGAGCGAGCCTTCACTACACCGCTCCCAATGCGGGTACCCGATGCGGCCGGTCAGGCTTCGCAAAGACCCCGATGAGGAATGTTGAAACTGCCGTTAGCAAAGGCGGCAAGCCCTGCTCCTTACGCGAACACCACACACCCTGGGCCTACTACAAGGGGCACAGATATTCCTGAACAGGGCGGGATGGGGCACGCGAACATGAACGACATCGTAGCTCGATAGCAGCATAGTGACCGCCAAACGACACAATATACCAACCCCGACGGCAAAAGCCATACAGAGGACGCCCCACCAGTAGGGTGATTTGCCTGTAGGTGAGAAAAGACCCCAACACTCCGCCATCTCGTCTGCGAGTGCTCAGACATTGGAGAAATCCGCCGCCAACACTGTCCCTACTGGATACAAACCTACGAGGGATGGTTTCGGTCACGCGGGCGGCAGAAAGAGTCTCTGGGCGCGATGGAGCTTCCGTCGCGAGGCAGTCCTCGCGGGTCGTTATTAACCAATTCATTTTTCCTAACCTAGCATCCCTTACTCCCTGCGGTTTCAAGCCATCTTTTCTATAAAGAATTGTTGAACGGGAACTTGAACTCGCTCGCCGGACTGGTGGTCTTTCGTTCCTGAACCTGATTTCTCGGCGTGGCCACTGACGGTAGAGTGACAGGCGGAAGATGGATGCTTTATTTGTCTGACGAGCACGTAGCCTCCCCGCGCTGTCGGCTTAGGGGTGAGCCCAGGTTATGTGTGAGCCTGCGTTTTGCAGAAAGAAAATACCAAAGCCAGCAGTTTGATAAGGACATGATTTATGTTACACCAAGGACACTGACCTATTTACAGATCGAGCTCTGACTAGCCGGCTGATCACAAGGATTTACGTGAGCCTTTTGTCACAGATCGCGACACCAAAGCGTAACCAGGTGCAGTTCGCCGATCGCACTAACATTACTTAGCACGTAAAATATCTGCAATTTATATATGTTTGGTCCTCGTGACCGGCGTAGTGTGGAGAGTAGCATTCCAACCGAATAGACCGATCTCACCAGCCAGTTTGACTACGCCACCGCTGCCGCAATGCATCGAGGGAACATTATACCTCGTTTTCAGCTTGGGTCCAGACGCAGGCGATGCTACAAGCGCGAGCTCCGGGCTTTCAGCGTCCCTGTCAAGCACGCGCGCTCGTGCAATGCAAGCACTGTTCAGGGTAACACGCTCGCGCTTGTAGCATCGGCTGCGTCTGGACCCGAAGCTGAAACGAAGTATAGTCTTTCTGCACGCGCTGCAACCTCGCGGGAGCTCTGCGCGTGCTAAGCACGAGACGGCACGAGCCCTCTCGTGCAATGCCGTTTGCCTCCTGTGAACTAAAGTTATGGCGGCGTCACGCATGCGTCGAACGCTTGGTGAGATCGGTCTATTCTTTCAACATACGTAAGGCCAGTTTTTTTTTTTTGTTTTTTTTTTCGAACGAACATGATTTGTTACAGAAATATTTACCGACCCTTTGCAAAAAGAGGTGAAGGTTAGGAATTTAAAATGCCCAGAAAATAAACACGTGGACAAGTAGAGAGAAGTCACGGTACTGGCTATCGTCGAGAAAGTGAGAGAGAAAGAGGGGACGAGAGCGAGCGCAGACGTCAGAACGGCAATCTCTGATTAAAACGATAAGGGATTAGACCAAAAGCTAGCAGCCTTCGTCTCCACTGCGGTCGTCGAATCCGCTAAAATGCCGAACGCAGTCGTCTGGCGTTTGGCTCCGCATTCGAATGCGTTCGACCGGTTCGAGTGGAGACAAGAGCAGCCAGCTTTTGGTCAACGCGCTAATCGTTCGAATCAGAGCTCGACGTTCTGACGTCCCCCCGCGCTCTTTTTCCCTCCTCTCCCTGACTTTCTGGGCGCAATGGCTGTCGTTCTCTAACACCAAAATACACGTAAAAAATAAGAATAAAAAAAAAGATAAAGGCAAGACATGCCTTTGTGAAGTCACAAAATGCCGTACTCCCCAAAAAATGGGCCAACTTCGCTATTGAAAACAGTAACTGATACAGCCCTAACACGAATGTTTGCACCAAGCGGTTGAATGCTAATTTTTGTGGCTGACCTGTAGAGAAGCGACATTGTCTTCCCTGCCCTCTAGCCGGACACAAACCGATAGTGACATAAGAAACCACCAAATCTCGAAAGGTGACTGAATGATCGGTCTCAGCTGACATGCCAATCGCCATTTCAGTCAATCAAAATCTTCCGAATCCTCGAAAGCGCACGTCGTCCTGAACCAGTCGCGCCAAGGTCACAATGCAGCGTCATTGAACTGAAAACGTTCCTCACAAGGAAAACGTATTTGAAACGGTGTAGGCAATCAACATATGCGCCGAGTAACTGAGGCAGAGGAGGAGATGCGAGCAAGCGGAAACGACAAAGCGCCGAGCTATTGTTCGACGGATTATTGGGCAGACCTAAAGCTAGCAGCATTTATATCTACTGCATTCGTCAAACGCGTTAGAAGGCCGAACGCCGGCCTCCGGCGTTTGGCTCTCGCATTCGAACGCGTTTGACAAGTGCATTGGATACAAATAAAGCCTCGCTTTAGCTCTACCCACTAATCACTCAAACCAGAGCTCAGCGTTTTGACGTCCCCGAGCGCACTGGTACCCACCACTTCCACAGTTTCTCTGCGCATTAATGTTGTTTATTTGCACATATTTCTTACAATGATATTCCTCTTCTTGAGTATATTAAGACTGAAAAATCTTTTTTGAATTGCGTCCCAGCACCGACACCATATGCGCAGTAGGGAGGGGGGGGTACGAAGATGTACGCTTATTCCGCCGGTGTGTGGGAGCGAAATCAAGTGTAAGAATAAACGTCTTTATAAAGTTACCGGTGACCAACGAATTTATATCAGTTCACCAAGAATGAAAAGGTGAAGGAAATTGCTCATTCCAGAAACCAAAACGGCGAGCAGACGGGGAGCTTGGCGCTAATTTTTCAGAATCCAGTTACTTTAGTAAGAAATTACAATTTATTGGCCAATATTTGAATGTTGCTCTAATGAGGGGAACCACATATGTTGCGACATGGAAGTGAATGTCCGAAGATGCATACTGACGAAACGGCGTTTCCAAGCTCCCAAATTTAGAAATCTCCTGTGACAATCCGGTATGGGGCGATATGGCGAAAACATTTTCTTTTCTCAGTCTCCCCTTTTTCGTTATTTTATAAATACATATTTGGGAGTAAAAATAAAAGGCCATGGCAATGAAGCAGTCTGCTGGAGAGACGCACAGCAAAAACGCAGTCTGCAGGCAGAAACAGCAGACGCCATTTTCCGAGTGCCATCTGCTAAAGTCAACGGAGTAATGACTACTTCGGCGCTCCAAGACAGCATCCAAAAAAGGCTGTGCTACTTGCGGTTACCATTCGCTTTGCTCTGCTCGTGGAAAATGCGTTATGATCCCAGGCCGAGCTTGCGCAAAGCCTCGACCGCTTCCCGCCCTTATCACCTATCAACGCCTGACCGGCATGCGGCGAATTAGCGCCGTTGACGTTAGCAGACGGTATGGGAAAATGGCGTCGGCTGTTGCTGCGCTCCGGAGTCTACGTTCGCTTGCGTGTCTACCAATCAGACGCTTCGCTACAATGATGATGGTGAAAATACCAGAAAGGCTTTACTGCGGAAAAGGAGACGCCGTTGTGAGGAAATCAGAAGCTTGTTTTAGTCGTTTGCCGTGCTTTTCAATGGCTGCGTTCAGCAGCAGCTCCCTCAGCTACGAACGAAGTAACTCGAGTAGGAGTTCTCGCAGCGCCTATTGGCGCGGTTCTTCACCTGCTCCCACGCAGTTTGTGGTTTCTCCCCTGTTGCAGACGGTCTCGAATAATATGGAAGACGAGGCCAGATCCAGCCACTTTTATTTGACGCTGGTATGGAAGATGTCTCGCGACAAGGTCGTAAGAGAAAAAGCAAGTGACTGTAGACATCAGCGTTGTTGTTAGAGAGGGATACAAAGCGATGGAGCCCTTCGCAGGGCGGTGCAAAGGCTGATACTGCTATTAAAACCGAGAAAAGTGCCGTCAAAACACGCAAAAGATGACGCCCAGCAGATCTACGTAGCCGGTTACGATATTTGTATACGGCCACCCATTTGTTCTGTCCTTCTTTACAAAACTTCTTATAAAATTAATTCGTATACAAACGGGAAGTCGGCCGCTCATGGCGGTCAAGGTTTTCTCGTCCGGAGCGAGCGTCAGCCACCCTCTCATACTCGCACACACGCCAATTTAGCGCCGCAAACAAAACATCATTCGGGGTCATGTTCTGCGTAAGCGTCCAACCGCCGCACCAAAGTCACGTTGATAATAAGCTCACCACAGTCACACGTATTCTGTTCAGCACGGACAGAACTATCGTTGAATATCATCAAGTTTCCGTCCAAAGCGAGCAAACCGCAGACCCAACCAGCACCCGACGCAACTTTCCCACCATTTTTTTTTTATTTCAGCTTCGGATCTTTATTAGGGATCCGGAAATACGTCACATTGCGCTCCTTTCACTCCTCGCGCACCGTCGTATGACTCGGTGTGGAGAGCGCGGCTCCTTTACTCCGGAGCTCCGGAGTAACGTGCACCGAAGTCCCTTTTTGCCGTCTGGAACACTCTCAGAAAAAAGGGTGTATTATTACACCCTTTGTCCCATATAATACACCCCAAAACTTCAATTCGACGTACAGCGACCTATAATCGAACAGGTGGCCCCAAATTTTACGAGGGGCTTAATAGCCGTGTGGTACAACTTATTAAGTTAGCTAATGTACGTATTATTGACTACAAAAAGATTATCGGAGTTTTCTTGGCCCTACTGCAAAAACTCCGTGTTTTCTTTCTTTGGTCTTTGATACGTACTTTAGCAATTTAATAAGTTATGTCGCACCGTTATCAAGCCCCTCGTAAAATTTGGGGCCGTCTGTTCGACTACAGGGCGCTGTACGTCGAAATGAAGTTTTGGGGTGTATTATATGGGACAAAGGGTGTAAGGTGATACCCTTTTTTTTATAGTGAAGGAGCGCGAGCTCCTTGACTGCCAGAGCATCTATAGAACGCGCCCATTGGGGAATGTGAACAAAAAGAGTTTCAAATAAATACTTGATGCAGATTATTGATTTTTCTTACGCTTAATATATTGGCGCAAGGCATGCTTTGAGCTCGGAATTTTAGTGCTTTTATTTTACGGTAACATGGGGCTATGCTACCCTAGGCGCGGCCAACCATACTTATATTAATTCTCGTTTAGAGCAACACTTGGTTGAATTACTTTTCCTAACTTTGTACAGAATATATTACATTCTCTGACTTTCCGCCTTAAGCTGCGGTACTTGTTTTTATAGCTCAACACATCATAACCAGTTTGTAAACGACCACCAGAATAAAGAAAATATTGCCAAGAGCGTCTCCGAGCAAGCTCGTCCATAGCCGCATGGTTATCGTGCTTGGCTTCCGTCCTACAGGCCGAGGTTAGATTCCTGCAAGCGAACGTACTTCTTCTTTTTTTAATGTCGCGCTTGATAAATCTGAGAGCCCTATTGCTTGTTTGAAGTCCGAATGTTCTAAGCGCCGAACTTTATGCAAAGATTGTTCCAAAAGCCCACATGTGTACAAGGGGACTCCGCGTGGCAAGTCGCAGCCAGTCTCGCTCTTGCGCTCGAACCTGCTGCTACACCGACTTCGACGCCAGCAACGCTTCTGTCGCTATCATTTGTTTCCTTTTTGGTTGGGCACAAATTCGCCAAATCAAACGTTTCATTTTCCTCAGTTATTCCTTCATTCGTCACCTCGTCATTCGTGACACTTTGTGGAGGTGTGAGTTATCGCAGTCAATGAAGCGTACCCCTCCGAGGAGTTGCCGCACAAGCACAGTTCTCGGCTTAGGAAGACCGTCCCTGGAAACTGCCGAGACACAAGGAAGCTGCAGCACCAAAGACCAACCCCCAGAATTATGACTTCTGCCGGACAAGCCCAAGAATAATAAGGCGATGACGCCGCCGGCTTCGACCGCCTCATTCGTCGTTGTTATACCTGTCGATCTCCGGACGCCTGCTCCCCTACGCATCGACGTCTACGAACACATCGAGGACTGGATCAATCAGTTCGAGCAAGTTAATTTTCCCGACAAAATCGATGAACGCCTTTACACGGCCTGCAGAACTTCCACATGTTTTTGGAAGGGAAGGCTCGGCACTAGAACGAGAACCACGAGGCATCGATCAGTTTGTGGGAACAGCTCAAGGAAGCGCTCGACGCTCCTTCGCAGCCCAGCAGCGACGTTAACGCGCTGAAGAGCTTCCTCGGGCGGGTTCAATGCCAGAACGAAAATGTCGCCAGCTTTGTCACAAGGACGCTCTTCAACTCAGCCATCGCGCCGATCCTCAAGACCCCGAAGCAAAGGAGCTGCTAATCCCTAAGCACAGAATCAAATAGAACGGCTTCGGAGGCCTCGGAGATGTCCACCTACCACCGTCGAAAGTATTGTGACGGAGGTGATCAGCATTCAACGTGCCCTACAAGCACAAGCCGCAAACTACCATCACCTCCTGGCGTCGCTGCTTCCCCCCCCCCATCCCATCTCCCTCCGTCCAGCTGCGCCATCAGATCCAAAATTCCAGAGATCCACGAAATCATCCGAGACATCGTACGTGAAGATCTGAAAAAGGTAGTACCTGCCGCCGACCATCCAGTTTCGCTCAATATTGCCGATAGTGTTCGCAAGGATGACCAGCATGCGCTCCAGTCTGTCGTTCTTGCCGATACCGGACCAGAACCATCAGCTTTGACCTTACGCCGCATTTCGCTTGTAGTCCGCGGCCTCCTGTCACCCGGAAGTACACAGTAGGACCCAGATGAGAGTCCTCTTTGCCGCTCCACGAGAAGAGCAGCATAGACCACGAAAGACCGACGTGTGGCACACGGCTTATGGACTCCCAGTGTACTTCCCCTGCGGGAAGGCTAACCACATTTAGCGAAGGTGCCCCCTACCGCCAGCTCTCCCCGCGAGGATCTGCGCCGAAACGACCGACGTCACCGCTTTGGAGAACGACCAAGGAACATCGAGGAGTAGAGTCGCCATCCGCCATCTTTAATGCATGGTTCTTCCCGGTTATTCCGCTTACCATCTCCACGACGTCCCAGGCAGCACAAGGTGTTGGGCCAATATTGGAAGAGCATTGGCAAAAGAAGGTCCGATGATGGTCCACTTTAGCCAATCTGCTCCCAATATTGTCTATGCCATCATATAGAATCTTTAGTGTTGGCCCAGCTTCTCCAATGACCAACCAATATTGGAAGCACATTGGCATAAAATGGTCAATCTTGGCCTGTCAGTTCCATTCGCTTGCGAATATTGGATGAACATTGGCAAAACATGGGCAATGTTGGCCTGACAGTTCCATTGGCTTGCGAACGTTGGATGAACACTGGCATAAAATGGGCAATGTTGGCCTGTCAGTTCCATTGGCTAGCGAATATCGGATGAACACTGGTATAAAATGGGCAACCTTGGCCTGTCAGTTCCATTGGCTTGCGAATATTGGATGAATACTGGCATACACCGGACAATGTTGGCCTTTGAGTACCCTTGGCTTGCTAACATTGGATGAACACTGGAACAAAATGGTCAACGTTGGCCTGTCCGTGCCGTTGTCATTCCAATATTTCATGGGGACTGGCATAAAATGGAGACGGTTGGCTTGTCTGTAGCATTGGCTTGCTGGCGTTGGATAAACACAAGCTTATAATGATTACTGTTGTCCTGTTAGTACCATTGGCTCATCGTCATTTCAAGAACAGAGTTGCATATAATGGTCAGTGTGTGTTAGTCTGACAATACCATTGGCTTAATAGTGGAAGCATGTTGGAATATTGCCGCGAGCGCAGCTGACTAAGTAGGCAGCGCGCTCGTGGCCTAACGGTTATCGCGCGTGCCTTCCACGCAGAAAGCCCAGGGTGCGATCCCTGGGAGCGCCGCGTCTTTTATTTATTCTTCCAATTTAGATTTCTGGTATTTTCGAGAACCGTGTTGCTCGTTCTAGGTTAGGATGTTCTGCGCGCCGAATGTTCCAGCCCGAATGTTCCAGAAGCCCACGCGTGCACAAAAGGGGCTCCGCGTAACCAGCCGGACTCAGTTTCGCCTCAGCGTTCGATCCTGCTGCTTCGCCGCTTTCGACGCCCGCGACGCTCTGTTATTATCTTCTGTTTCCTTTTTACTTTTGGGCACAAGTTCGCCCCATTAAACGTTTCAGTTTTCTCAGTTATTCCTTTGTTTTGTCACTCGTCATTCGTGACAATATGCTGGTTTAGGCGTGTTGGTTTTGCCTAAACAAGTTGGAATTGCTCGAGCGCTTGTCAATTTTATTTAATTTTGTCAAAGCGCGATTAAAGTGCTTTTCTGCAAAGAAAACAAGAATAACAAGGTACAGAACTTAATGGCGATATTTTGCTCCTTCACTGCGCACATTAAAGAGTCGCCAGCGAAATAAGCTCATCAAGACCACCAACTGGAGAAAAAAAAAACTATGTCCGCGATGATAGAGTCAACATAATAGATTATTATGTTGACTCTATGATCTCGACAGAAAAGCTTCGTACCCTAACTACGGGCTTGTGGAGTGCACTTCGTGTCAGGTGAAGATACTTCTTTGCGATTGACTCGAACAAGACACTATTCTGAAATGTGGTTATACAATGACGGCTCTATGACTTTACGGCTCTACTGATGCCACAATAAGAGCCCTAATGCCTTCAACTTGGCGCCAATGCACTGATAGCAGACGACAATGTTGGTCTTGATTTCTAGATTCTAGCCGGAAGTGACGTCAGGCGCAAAAAACCTAAACTTAAAAGCGCAAAAAAAAAAACGAGCAACAAAAGTAGGATTGCAAACTCGGCGCGCTACTGGCAACTGAATTTTATTTAGAAAACATGAACAAATATAATACGTTACTATATACCTCGGCCAAATAAATCCGAATTCCGCGTTTTATGAAACGAGTGACGACGCAACTACGCAACCGTCATCCTCCTTTACACTGATTTTGAACGCCAAGAAATTTACCTTTCTGTTTTCGCTTCCCAGTTGCCCGGAATTTGTGTTTTGTACAGCAAAGGATCACACGAACCTTTATCACAGTGGACTTCCAAGCTCCCCGAAGAATACCGCTTTACAGAAAGTTGGTGTGCTATGTACGATCGGGTCGTGCACGAAAGCACCCGAAGTCAAAAGCCCCGTGTCAAATTCTCCACGACTGACACCCCACCCTGTTGTCACGCCTTCAAAAGGCCAGTTTTATCAGAAGCCCATGACGCGAATCCCTAGATCAGGTGGGCCGGGTCCTCACCGTGACGGTTGAGCATTCTACTTTTAATTAAGAGACAGCAAGTGTGCACGCGAGCGTGTGTAAAGTAATCATGTCGTCATTTGTAGACCCTCAACATATTACGATGACATGGAACAATTCTGGTTAAAGCGCGCAAAGGGATTCTGCACGTCAGGCTATCATGCTACACACGTCAGGCTATCGCCCACACGTCGTTGCTATTTTAGACTACCGGTGTGGCGCATTCCAAATGTTTTTGCGCATGCTTTTAGTGCGCATGCTCTCCAGTTTTGTTTATTTTGAAGTACAAGCTAGTTAGTTTCAATGGTGCCCTGAGGGAACGCCAAAGTGGCGGACGATTTTCTGTAAATTTATATCGCCCATTGTTTCCGCATTTGATTTATCATTGTCTTTTTTTCATTATGACATTAGGCTCCAAGCTGATTTCGGAGCTTCGTGTCTGTCAGTCCCTTTTCGTCCTCTTGCTGTAAAGTTATCATGTCTAAGCAATCTCTACTACATTGGGTTTTGGAAACCCGGATAGCGAATATACCAGCAGAGACAGACAAAAGAATTCGAGAGAGAGAAGTGTGCCGGGGTAGGGTCGCGCCGACGGCCTTGGAACGGCTTCGGAAAGGCTTCCCCACGCCGTCACTAATCTCTCCAAATCTCTCCTTTGTTATCGAAGAGGACTCAGCGACCTTGAGGGAGGAGGACACTGCGCATTCCTAAGCTGACAGTGCGGGGGAGCTACGCGCCGGCCGGACCAGTCATCACCTTCAACGCTCTCTGCGCGTGGTTACGGGAGAGAGCGTGATCACGTGATTAAAAATAGACCTGCGATCGGTTCATCGAGCTTCTTAGCTTCCTCTACGCTTTCAGGTTAGGGGTGATGAAGTCCAGCCCGCGATACACACGCACACAGAAGGTGGGATCGCGTGCACCAAGGCCACACGATAAGGTTGTGGCTGGAAGACGATGGGGACTGAGGACGGTCTCCTCAATTTCCAACACGCGCATCCGCGAACTGGAAGTGGGCAGGTGCGCTTCGCAATTTATGCATGTTTTTTTTTCTTTTTTTTTTTGTGGCTGAAATAGTTTTTTTGTTTTTGTTTAAGGAACAAGAATGGCAAGATAATCATGCGCATATCAGGACACCGTCGTGTCAGTTTCTAAGTTGTCTGAGTGCATTTGATTGCTTAGCAGACTGTTTTTATCGGGCGAAGTGGCTCGGCAAGAGCGGTGGTTCTAGAGCTCCGATCACCACAGTGCGTTTCGTCTTAGTGCCAAGTGCGATCTTCAACATGCGGGTCGCCAAGACCATGGATATTCTTTCGGGAGCGCCTACACACCGGTGATCTTCCTTTGTTTCGGCATACTGTTACCAATAGCTTCGACGGACCGAAGACACGACGGACCGCCTTCTCTTCCATGTGAGTGACAAGGAGAGTTCCTCCTGACCATTGGGGATAAGTATTCTTGCTACGAAATGTACGTTTTGTCACTATCCGATGAGTTTGAACCGTATCGAACTTTGTGCCAGGAATCTCCGACGAGTTCAACGTGTAATCCACAGCGATCGGCCCGGAATGCCCTGTATAGCGCTATTTGTAAGTGCTTTTTATTCTAACAGACCGTAGGAGACGTTCTGATTGGTTATTTCTGTGTTCGAATTAATTTTTATTTAATTTTTCTTGTGGCTGTCTTCTTTGCGGTCGATGTGTGCTGTAGTAAAAAGTCTTCCCGGTACGTCCAAAGTCGAATACCACATAGCGTTGAGTAGTCCTTATTTGCCAGGGTTCGGCTTTTGGGCGAGTGGAGTGTCAGTTATGTCGCCGCGCTCTGCGAGCGCATAATAGCCAGTAATTGTCTTTACACGACAAGCTATTTTATGTGCGTGATTTATTTTAAATTCTTGATTGATTGAAGCATCAACTTCTGTTCAACTGTCATGTTCTTACGTATAAAAATAACCTTCGTACTATTTGATTATTTTTTTAAATCACTATAAATATTTTAATCTAGATTGATCGAGCTCTGAGTAAGGACAAGTCGGACGAACAAAACAGTACTAAACGTTTGGGCCGTCTTGCTAGAAACAGCGTCACCGCTGAGACGGGGAGAAAGAAAGCACTTTTAAAGCCAGCGAACGAGCCGAACGGGACTCAAACCTCGATTCAAGACGCTCGCGCGCCCCAGCCTCTAAAGTGCTTTCTTTCACCCAGTCCCAGCTGAGACACTGATTCCAGCAAGCCGGCTCCGGTGTCTTACCTGCGCATCTATTTATTTTAGAAGGCAGTACTAAGTTTTTTTACATAGAAAATAACGAAAAATAATTCACTGGAAAAGACAGTTTATAATATGGAAAATAAAGCATAAAAAAGTCGGTAGGCCTTTTCGAGATTTTATACTTGAAGAGCAACTCAGCCGATTAATCGAATAGTTAATTAAAGGGCGGCGATTAATATTGAAGTTAAGTTTTGTTTTGATATTCATTATTGACAAGCGTAAGAGAGAACTGAGAGCCTTTGAAAACCCTTCACCTGAATCCAAACCCCCGCTTCTGTGTCTTTCAGAGTCCTGTGGCCAGGCCCCTGCGTGGAATCCCATCAAGTTCCTGCTCGGTTCACAGCTTGCAGCGATGGACCCTGGCACTCATTGTTGTTTAAATTTTCCTTCAATCGAAACTTTAATAAAATGTATTGACGGTACACTTTGCATTTCATACTTTTATATTTACCTGCATGTAATATTGACTTAATATTTTCCACAGTGAATGTGGCTTGTCTACATCAGCTTTCTTTTTAGATGTATATATTGTGTTCTACTGAACACTATAAAAACATCTGAAAAGAAAGCTGCATGCCCACTAAAACTGCTGCCGAAAATAGTGCAGATCGAGCTTAAAATCGGATGCCGAAATCGAAATATCCAGAGCATAAGGTTGGGAGCAAATATTGGATAAGCCAATGCTTAAACTTGGATGCCAATATTGGTGGTAAGACCCACAACCAGTAGTGGTCCAATAATGGCTTAGGTGTTGGTTGAATTGTGGCCCAACGTTGGCTTAAATGTTGGTTAAGAGGCGGTCCTACGATGGCATGAATGACGGTCCAATATTGGTTCAAATATTGGTCGAATCTTGGTCCAACATTGGCATTAGTGAATGGTCCATCATTGGATCGGGTAGCGCTTTCGACAAAAACCAACGTTAGGCCAATATTGGAGCCAAGTTTTGCCAGTGGCGGGCCCATGTTGGTCCAACAATGGTGTGCTGCTTGGGTCAGGCATCGCCCCTTCTGTAGGTCCCGCCGAGAGAGCTTGTTCCTGATGACTCACCGGGAAAACTATAGAGCGGCAACCCTTCGGGGTGGAGTTTCCAAACACGAACAAATAAAGAACCTCCAAGAACGTCCCGGGCTCCAACTCTAGCACCGGCACGCTGGAAACAACGTTTCATCAACGGTGTCACAATCTCAACGTTGTTATTGACGGCCACGACACGTCGGCACTCGTGGACACCGGAGCAGATTATTCCATCTTGAATTGGAAGCTGTCTCGTCGGCTTCGGAAAGTGACGACGCCAAGGGATGGTCCTCAAATTCGAACCGCTGGGGACATCTCAAAACAACAGTCGGAAGGTGCACTGCGCGCGTCGAGATTCACGATGATACTTGTCCGGTGGTGTTAGTCGCTCTCCAAGAGTGTGCTAAGGACGTCAGTCTGGGAATAGACTTTTTCCACTGGTATGGCGCCGTCATCGTCCTTGGAGCAAACGAGTTGACGCTGCGTAGGCCAGTCCTACCGTCAGCGGAACCCGACGCGACGTTAGGCGCGATCCACGTCCTCGCCGACCATGTGACGCAGCTGACGCGATCGAGCGGTTTTGCACCATCATCAACCGACGCATCCATGAGCGACGAAGTTCTTCTGGAAAAAAATATTGAACTGCTCCTTGAAAGAGGAATCGGTGTCGCCCGAGACATAACGGATCTTCAAGAAGGACGTACAACCGTTCTCTTGAAGACCTTTCGAAAAGGGTCGCAGCACCTAACGAAAGGTACCACCATGGGCCATGTCGAAAAGCTTCAAGCGCCAGCCGACGTTGCCGCAATCTCCGAAGAAACTTTGCCGCCACAGTACGAGAGCACACCACCTTCGCAGCTAGACATCGACCAATAGTTGCCCATGACAGAATGACGACGGCTAGTTGAACTTCTCAGCTGGTTTAATGAGTGTTTCCGAAACGTCGCCAAGAATGCGACAAACGACGGTGGCAAAGCACCGCATCGTTACTGGCGTCGTCGCGGTCCCTATCCACCAGAGGCCGTACCGAGTCTCCTTAAAGGGCAACTCCGGTCCATATTTTAGGATTTTGGGATTGTGACTGCTTTTAGTGCAGTCAGCGTCCCTGAATTGCAAGGTGTAACTTTTTTCTCGTTATTGTGCGTAGATTTAAAGACATCGACGCCTCAAAGTTTTGTTTGGGGCGCGGCCAACAAAACCGAAACTAGCCGCTCGAGGCCCCAGCAACACTGGAAATCAGCCGTTATGTGAACGTGACGTCACGATTGTTCTCGTTCAACGAGTACGCAGGCTGTGCGGCACCTACCTCTGTTGCGCTAGCCGTCTAAATATAGGAGGTAAGCTGACTTTGTTTTAATTCTGTAATGTGGTAGTTATCTAGCATATGTAGCAAGAATTAGTGCGTAAACCCAAAAGCTAGCGACTGGAAAACCCGTGAACTCGTACGGTGCCGTACCCGGCGGCCGCCGCCGTGCGTGTGCTATGCCGTACTCGTCCTTGTATACCCAAAAGCTAGCGACTGGAAAACGAGTGAACTCGTTCGGTGCCGTACTCGGCGGCTCTCGCCATGTGTGCGGTCTTCCGTACTCGTCGCTAGGCCAAAATTGTCATCTGGGCTCCGTGGATGAAGTGGCGTTGCTTCACGGCGCGCTGCCAGTGACATACAGTATATTGGAGCCCTCTCGTTTCGCGCTGCGGGTCAGTCCCAGACACAAAGCTTTGAGGCTCTCCGGCGCGGGCCGCGGCGCCCGAACACACGTGTGCTCGGCTGTACACGTTAGTTCTTTCGTTCTTTTTTCCTCGGGCGCGTAAAAGCCGAAGTCCAAAGTCCACTTGTCAAACAGCGTTCACTCACACCTTCATCAATTTCCGGTCCGTTGGAAACTTGTGAAAAAGCACCTCCGTGTTATGCAGCGGGTTGTTTGAGCTGCCCACAGCGCTACAAGTTGAACTCGTCATCTTTCGAGGAACAGCTGGGCAGTCTTGGGCGCACCGAGTTGCTCGCTAAAACGAGTCTTGGAGTCCTCACAAGCAAATAAACAAAAGGCTATACCGAAGATACATGGGCTACAGATAAAAGCAACGGCTAAACACGCCACACAAGCCGAGGTAGCGGTAATAGCGGCTCAAAGAAGCGACTCCGCGCAACGCCCGGACCGGAGGAAAAAAAGAACGATACTGACGTCACGGCCGAATGTTGCTTTAGCGATCGGCAACCCGCTGGCCGCCCGCTGGAGCGGCGACTCGCGGCGGGTCGCATTTTCTTATCGCCATTAGTTGAGAATGCGGCGTCCCACGGACGTAATATTTTGGCTGGGGTCGTATTTTGTGTCACTACAGCGGTACCAGTAATTTATTTCATCTTGAGTTTTGGCCGGAGTTGCCCTTTAAAAGAGAGGGAGGTGATTCAAAAACAAGTCCAGAAGATGCTCGATGATGGCATCATCCAACCTTCAAGCTGTCCGTGGCATTCTCCAGCATTGCTGGTAAAAGAGAACGGAACGCTACGATTTTGCGTCAACTATCATAGACTAAACGCTGTAACGGAGAAAGACGTCTATCCGCTCCTCGCATCGACGAAACTCCTGACCATCTGCGCCACGACGGATATTTTTCGTCGATAGAGTGAAAGAGTTCCTACTGGCAGGTCGAAGTCGACGAAGGGACTGCGAGAAGACAGCCTTTATCAAGCCTGACGTTCTGTGCGAGTATAAGACGATGCTATTCGGGCTATGCACGGCGCCAGCGACCTTCCAGCGTGTCATGGACACAGTGCTGGGCGGTCTGAATCGGCAGAGCTGCCTCGTTTACCTCGACAACGTAGTGGTGCTCGCCAGCGACTTCGACGAGCACTCAAGACGACCTCGAGCCGTGCTCCAGGCCATCAAAACCGCTGGGCACACCCGTAAGACGACGAAATATCGATTTGCTTAAGGGGAACTGAAGTTCCTGGGCCACGTCGTAAGCAGCGAGGGGCTTTCGACCTGACCACGAGAAGACATTCGCAGTGGCCGCATTTTCGCCGCCGTCTGGCAACAAAGCCGTAAGTAAATTTCTCGGACGCTGTGCCTATTATAGGCGATTTGTTAAAGATTTTTCCACACTGTTCTCACAATTAACACACCTCACGAAGGACACCGTAAACTTCGAGTGGACAGAATAACAACAGGGGCCTTCGGCCAGCTTAAACAAAGACTCCAGACGCCTCCAATTCTCGGCCACTTCGACAATTTACACGGACGCGAGCAGTACATTACGAGGCGTGGTGCTCGTCCAACTGCCGGAGGAAGCAAAACAGGTAATCAGTTCCCCAACGATCCAGATGGAATGCCTTGCCGACGTCTGGGTGATAACCAAGTTCCGCCCATACCTCTACGGGAGCCCTTCCAGCTGGTCACAGAGCACCGCTTGCTTTGTTGGCTCGCGAACCTGAAGGACCCTACAGGACGTTTCGCTCGGTAGAGTCTTTGACTTGATGAATTTGATGTGACAGTGGTATACAAGTCCTTCCGCAAGGACAGCCACGCCGATTGTCTGTCGAGGGTTCCCGTCGAGTTGCTTCCGAGAGCACAGATGACAGCGGCGACAACGTGTTTGTCGGAGTAGTGGCCACAAATAACATGGCGACCCTTCAACGAGACCATCCTGAGCTGCGCACACTCATCGAGAATCTGGAGGGATACGCGGGTGCAGCATTACGTGTCTTCACGCGAGCCCTGACAAACTTTGTTGTTCGACAAGGTATACCCTACAAAGAAACCTTCGGCGACCACAACTTCACGTGGCTGCTGGTTATCCCTACAAGCGTTCAACCAGAATTCTACCAAGCCTCGCCATGACCACCCGATGGTGGGCCACCTGGACTACAGCAGAACACTCGCACGGGTTTGATAAAAGTACTACTGGCCTAAGATTCCAAAGGCTGTCAACTTCTACGTCCGTTTTTTGCCACGAGTGTCAACGGCGCAATAAACCGTCGACCAAGCCGGCGGAACTCCTGCAAACGGTTGCGCCACCGACCACACCGTTCCAGCAGATCGGAACGCACTTGTCAGATCACTCCTGCCGTCGACGCAAGGAAACCGGTGGATAATCGTCGCAACCGATTACCTCACATGGTGTGTCGTGACAAAAGCCCTGCCGTCGCGAACTGCTGTGGAAGTCGCCAAGTTCTTCGTAAAGTGGATCGTTCTTCGGCAGGGTGCCCCAAGGTCCTGATCACTGACCGGAGATCACCGTTCAATGCACAGCTGACCCAATAAATTCTTCGGTTCAGCCACACCAGCCACCATCATACCACCGCGTGTCATTTGCAGATTAATAGACTTACCGAGCGGTTGAACAAGATCATCGCCGACATGGTTTTAATGTACGTCGACGTAGAGCACAAGAAGTGGGGCGAGGTGCCACCCTACAGTACGTTTGTCTATAACACAGCCGTGCAACTGACCACCAGGGTTACACTATTTCAGCTCGTTCATGGTCGTAAAGTTACGATGATGCTGGACGCGATGTTGCCCCACGGACCAGCTGTCGACGCAAGCAACGACGCCCATCGGGTAGAAGTCCGCCAGCTCACCAGACTCCGGACACAAGCCCAACAACATGTCGACGCTGTCTGCTCCAACCTTCGTCGTTGGGACGTCCACTTCCAGCCCGGAGACAGGGTCTGGATGTGGACACCGATTCGTCGCTGCGGTTTCAGCGAAATGCTGTTAAAACGAAACTTCGAACCTTACATGGTACTTCGTGGACTCGGAGGTCTGAACTACGAGGTGATGTTCGACGGAAAAATAACACCATCACGCCGCCCACGACGACCTGAAGTCGTCCACGTCGTGTCCCTCAAGCCGCACGACGCTCGATAAGACTGTAAACTGTGGTCCCGTACTGCGCTTGATGGGGCTGTGTCTTACCAGCACCCGTAATTTACCAACCTTTGTTCGGTGTACTGTATTTTGTTTCCTTGTATGTTTTATCGAGGCGATGCCATTTGTAAAATGCGGTGTAATTCCACTAGCGTCTCCGTTCAAGCCCGACCGTGGTGAAATGGTTGCCGTGCTTGGCTCCCGCGCAAAGGGCTGATGTTCTGACTCCTGAAGCCAACGTACCTTTCTCTTATTTTCTAAATGTTGCGTTCTGGTAAATTCGAAAACCCTGTTTCTTGTTGGGGGTCCGAATGTTCAACGCACCGAACTTTCTACGCCGAGTGTTCCAGAATCCCAGGCGTGTACAAAAGGGCTTCGCGTGGCGAACCCCCGTCAGTCTCGCTTTTGTGCTCGAACGTGCTGATACGCTGTTTTCGACGCCCGCGACGCTCTGTGGTTGTCTTTTGTTTCTTTTTTGGTTTGGCACCAGTTCGCCGCAATAAAATATTCAGATGACTCAGTTATTCTCTCTGTCGTCTGCTGGTCATTTGTGGCAATATAAATAAAACACGTCGGTGTCGCCCGCGTTTTATCTGCACCGTGTGTTTTACCGTTTAAACTGACTTCCATTTACAGTGAACTTGTACAAAGTAAACACGCACCAATGGTCGGTATTAGACAATGTCTTACAAATAAAACCCGAACGAAACAAAATTTCGGTCACATAGGCAGTGTATCGCGAAGATTGTGCAATAAAACTAGGAAAATTTCTTGTCAAAGAAAAAACAACATACGTTTATGTAATCACCATCGTTCAGCTGCGGTAGCGACAGTCTGGGAACCCCTCTACCTTAGACCTTTTGCTAAATTACCCAAGCACCAATGAGCATGCTGCAAGTGGAGTTATGCACGCTGCACGCGCTGGCGTCTGCAACGGTAGTTGTCCCACAGTAAAAACCTAAAACAAATGGTATCTAGCACGCGCGCTTGTCAACACCTTATTTTGGGTATTTACTTGAAATCGTTTATACAAGGAGGGCGAGCGCGTGTGGCGCGCGAACCTACATTCTCAGCATTCTTCGCTATTCTCGGATAACTTAGCGATTGGTCTATTTTTCCGCAGATCAGTGGAAATAGTACCAATTAGCATTGTAAATTACATTCACAAGGGAGTGTAAGATGATCGTCCCATGTGCCAATGACTTTCCAAACAGGCTGGTCTGAGTGCTCTCCGACAGTTGTGCGAGCGCGTCGCTCTGTAAAATGCAGATGATGCTAAAATAACCTACAATGAACCTAATGCTTCTCGTGCAATGCAAGTCAATAGACCCTTTCACAGATTCAGTGCCATCTAGTGGATCAAATATTAGTCTAAATATTCGTATGCTATATGGCTGTTAAATCTAGTACGTCTTAGTCAACGACAAACTTACGAAAGTTGCGGTGTTCTCCGCTGTAGAGTTATTTCTCTTTTTCTTTCAAGTTCGTTGCTGTGAAGCAACTCTGTTCGGGGTTCTTCCTTGAGTAAAGTTCTCGATAAAATTCTTTAGATTTGGTTGTCATAAGCTGCCAGGGGCGTGCAGAAGCTAAACATTTCAAGGATCTACATGTCACCCTCAAGGGGGTAACCGGCAGCACATGGGCATGGTTCTCTTGGCGGGGTGCCATGGCGTCCATTAGACGCGACCACAAAAGATGCGCGACTGCTGGGCTGGCGTCCGCGAGACGCCAACTGTTTAATGCTGACGTAAAGCGCCGTCCTACCGCGTCCCATCACGCACGGGGCATAAACTACCGCCTGTCAGCGTCTGTCTGCGGGCACTGACAGAGCGTTTGAAAGGACACACATGACGGAGAACAAAAACGCGGCCTAAAAATGACCAATTTTACTCACCAGAGGCACTGCTCGCACCTCGAGAGCGGCATCCCTTTAAAACTTATAACACTCGGCACAGTTACATCGAGCAACATTACAGCGAGCTAAAGTTTGGAATGTTAAGGCGCCCGTCCTCACATGTTTGCTTCACCAGCCATCAATGGTCGCCATTTGTATGAACCGATGATCCACACTTAGATGATGATAGTCATTGAAGTGGCCAAGCTGAATTTCGGAACGGGTCGATTGCCAACCGTGAACTTTCGAACGGGGGAACCAAGACGGCGTGCATTTGCGGTACGTGATATTGAGATCGACCAACACCGGATAGACTAGGCTTCTGCGGTTCGATTGCCCGTGCAAAGTTCATTAGAACGACACTCTCGCATTTCTAAAGCACTCGAACAGCAAGGCAGTTAAAGCTTCAACCTACGTTTCAGACATGACCGGATATCTTCAAGATGTCAGAGATACACGAAAAAAAATTTACTCAAAAATTTAATAAACGTAGGGGGCGCCAAACGCTGTCGAAGCAGAAACACTCGTTATTTATAACAATATTCCGTAGTCGCTGAAAGGTTAAGATATTAGGGAAGCTCCTCCCACCTCCTTTCCCTCTAGCAGAGCAGATGCTGGAGAGGATGTCTCCCCTTTCTGGGTTTCGCTCTTCTATTCTCTGTTCGCACTTAAGCTGAGACTGCGCTGGGAGCTACGTTCCTGCCGGACCAATCAGCTGCCTCAGTCTTTTCACCTGACCCGGCTCTCTGCGCGTGGTTCTGGGCGGGGGCGTGATGACGTGCCGAAAGTAATGCACACGACTGGTCCAACGAGGACGTAGCTTCCTCCGCAGTCTCAGCTTAGGGATGAACGGAGTATAGGCACGTGCAAGTATGACGCCTGGCTGGTGCCTCATGCGTGCAAGCACGTGCAGCGTCGGCGTGAACATAGCTTTGGCAAGCTTGCACTTGCACGGGTTTGTCAGCAGGAACAGAGACATGGCGGCGGCCAGTGGCCTTGCTTGCAATCGTCCATTAGATGGAAGGAGGTGGGAGGATCTTGTACTGAACTCTTAAGTTGTCACCGATTGTGGGACTTAGTTTCGCGCAAGCGATATCCGTTCTTTGTATCTTTTAAAACACGCGGTGAACACACTTCACTGCTGCCAGGGATACCAGAACTTCAGCGGTATTGGCACAACCCACTTACTCAGATTTCATTCAACGTAAAGGAGTCGAAAGCTGTCGAAGCGGAAGCATTGTTTAACGATAACAATATTCTATAAGTTAGTTTCCCGCGCCCGATATTTGTTCTCCACTTTCTTCTATGGCAGGCATGCCTGTTGAAACAGGTTTACGCCCGCCACTGCTGACAAGGGCAGCACAAATGCGGCGGTATCGGCGCTGACTGCATAGCAATGAAGAGTTACTTCACATGGAGAAGTGGCACTCACAAAGGCTCTGGCCACTGGGGTATTTTCACTCGCAAATACTATAAATGGTATTCATCCAGCCTCGTGCACAAAGCACTCAGAATCGCAGTTCAATACACCACGATACTAAGACACTCTGGAGTTGCGTAACTATGGCGGCAAATGTATAAACGAAGACCAACTTCCGATCGCTGCAGCCAACGCCCTTTGTGAGCGACTCATTGAACGTTCAAGACAGGCCCTCTGGCTAAACTCTCCCCAATCTATGGCTGTGCATATACGAATTGGCTGTAAGAAAGCTATGTAATTAAAGTATAAGTCCCTTTCTCTCATTATTCTTAGACCCGCATTAACAATTATGGGTGCAACTTGAAGACATTTAACTCGAATGTTAATATTAAAAAAAGTTACTTACCATAATGGCTCGCTTAGATGTGTTATGAGAGTAAGGCCTAAGATCGATACTAAAAATAAACGACAAATCTCCCTCAATACGAATTTTCCGGTAGACTTCAGTCCAGAGTATAGTTTCAGTTGAATTAAGCATCATTGGCCATTTATTGATGCCGAATGTCTTCAATGTTTTTTGAGCTGGTGTAATTCATCCGCTGCAAGACACAATATAACAATCTGGATCGTAATGTTATAGGAAAAACATGATCGAAATCACAATATGTGCACATTCTACACTTAAACTAAAGCTCCGACTAAACTTTCACAGTCGCAAATCTGCCTCAAAATTGGTTCGACATATTAGTGCAGACATCTGAAATTATGACTTACGGGTCAAGACATCTATTTGTTTTTGCATAGTTACTTAAATGTTAAAAACTGGTCAAATCTTTTGTTTTAAGTTGAGAGATTGAATTGGCAACACTCACACGTGACGACATGACGTTGCAACCAGGGAAAGCTTGTCCCCGACGTGTTACAAAAAAGATTAATGATCTGAAATTATTCCTGACAAAGCCGACTTCAGCAGAAAAAAAAAGACACTTAAGACTGCTTACGTGTAGGAATGCGAAAGCATAAAGGCCTGTTCACACATGCAGCGGAGAGCTACAAGCATAGCGCTGACCTTACGCGAGGCGCATGCTGACGGGAGCGTTCACCAGCTTTGCATGGCGCCGTCAAAGACGTGAGACAGCGCGCCACGTTTTTCTCTCGCACGCCCCGTTCCGGCGGTGACATCACGATCCTCCGCTACACATGTACGGCGTCCTCGCCGGCTTGCGTGAAGAAGCATCTGCGTTACTGTTCTTTTCTTGCGTTTTATTTCTGAGGCAGGTCCGCTTTGACCTTGAGCGGCGCGCCGGCCTCACGGCTTCCGTGACGAGGCATCTTCGCTGCTGTGCTTTTCTTTGTGTTTTAGTTGTGAGGCCCGTCCGCTTTTACCTTGAGCGGCGGTTGCTTGAGCGGCGGTGCTTTTTCATCTTCGGGCACAACGCAGCCGCCTTTTTCGCGTAATGGGACAAGCAAGGCTTTCGCCTTAAAAAAAAAAGCACGACGTACAGCAATTTTGGACTTCCTACTTGACCTGCAAATTTTGCAACCTGTTGAATCATTGCACCCGAAGGCGCGGGAAAATATGGGCGATAGTTTTGGTATAACCTTCATTTGCAGTTTTCTCAATAACTGTTTTGAAGTTAGGGGTAATGAAAAGCAGACCGGGAGAGTAAAGACGGGATATTCCGAAGATATATTTAGTTCGGGTAGGTGAAAAAACTGCCAGAGCTCCAATTTAGAGATATATCTTAGTTTGGACGAGACAAGAAACAATTGAGCAAGCTATTATCAAATTCACGTGTAACGTGTTTGTCCCGTCAGGGGGTCTACGAATTTGTGAAGCCGGAGAGTGAAGCACCCGATTACCTCAATGCGGATTGGCTCAGCCAGGTGATGACGTCACACTTCCTAGCTGGACGCTGATTGGCTATTTTAAGTATAACGTCACTCCCGAGACTACGCTAACTTGACGCTGATTGGCTTGTTATAGCGCAATCACGCGCCACCGCTCGCCCACCAGACAGAGGTTAGTTGCCGTGGAAGAAATTTCGGTGCCTATGGAGGGTTCTGGAAGATCGCCAGGGCCCGTTCGCTCAAAGCTGGTTAACTAACCGCGGTTAACCGGATTTCCTACGAGGGGGAATTTTGGGTCATGTGACCGGCAGAGTAAGGACGGCGGGGAAACATGGCGGTGCCCCGGTGAATGAGCGCCGTTCGCTTTGGAACTAATACGTCGTTGTAGCTGCAATATTGGGCGCGTTTGTCAGCAATGAATGGTGCAGGAGGCTTTCGATTTGCCTTACCTCACTTAAAACGCAGAGCATGAACAATGACCTCGCCGCATTTTTTAGATAGTCTTTCGATTCTGGCAATTCCTAAGCCTAAATGAACGCGATAGTTGTCGGCATGGCAACGTCTTTCGAAAGTGGATCGCCTTGACTCAATCGGCCGGGTATTGATAGCACACAAAAGCAGACAGCGTCCCCATAGACCTTTTGCTAAATTTCCCAAGCACCGAGGTGCATGCTACGAGTGTAAGTTACACGCGCTGCGCGTGCTGGCGTCTGCAGTAGTCAGTATTCTAAAGCAAGAAGCCTACAACAAATTTTGCCGTGCACGCGCGTTCGTCAAAGATTTATTATGATTATTTACTTCGAATATTTTATAAGTGGAAGGCCAGCGCCCGCCGATCGTTGAATTACACTTTCAGTGTTCTCCTCGATGTTAGGGTAATTTACTAATAGGTCACTTTTCACTGGAGCCGAATTACAGGTTTTTCAATTTATGACGGTGTTATATACAGTTCTTACATGCTGGCCAACCTAAGACCAACCATGCTGCCGGTGTAACGCCCGCCTTTCACTGCTCACTTCTTTCTCATCGTTTCTAGGACTGAACTTCGTCGTCCTCTTTCGAACTTGGAAAGAAATTTCAACGAGGCTTGTCCTCACTTCAGACAGTCAAATATTTAGAAATTTTCCAAACAAGGGTTAATTTAGTTTTACGTTACCGATTATCTGTACCACGAGCAATAAAAATTGTTTCTTGAGCTCAAATGTATGCCGCGCGGCATCGCGAAAACACGGTAGCGCGCATTTTTGGGTCCCCCCATTTCGGGGACCTTTCCATGGAAGCCACTTATATTCGCTACAGCCAGGAGGTGACACCAGCTACCACCCCATAATAAAACACGGAGCTATCGCTCATCCAGCCTTCGTCAAACTTGGCTAGGTACTTTTAGGTACCTAGTAGGGAAGGGTGGTTAACTTTTAACTGCGGTTAAAGTTAACCGGCTTCAGACTAAACGGGCCCAGGGGTTTAACACCTGGGTTGGTGCCGGTTTCTCCATTTCAGGAATTGCCATCGAGTGTACATACCATGCGTTAAGCGAGTCACTAAACTAACCGATGAAGAGCTTCGAGAGCTTAGACGTCAATCTCAAAGGAATCAAACTGCAATCACATGTTTCACGTAAAACACAACTGCCCAGCGATTTTCAATATATTTTAAAACATTGGACTGTCTAAAGTTTTATATGAGGTTAAATGAAATACCTCTTTGTCCCGTGATTTTATACTTTTGGATTTTAACCCAGAATACGCACCTCCATTCATGCAGGAGAGATAGGCCATCACAATTTTGTCCTGGAAAGATTGATTCATTGTTTTCATTTCCATGTTGCGTAGAGTATCTGTTGAAGTCCAAATAAAACTAGGTTAGGGCATTCATTTATGTGTGCATTTAGAATTAACAACTATATAACAGAAAGCATAAAACATAGAGGGGACAAAACGCAGACGAGTACATTGTTTCAACTCGCAACAAAGGCTATCACATAGAGTGCAATCGCCCTTTTCCCAGCGCATTCTTAGGAAAAGAGGGTAAACGGAGAGACAGAAGGCGAAGTCAGAAGAAAGAAGGACAGGTGGGAAGGGCGGAGGGGTGCGTCGACCCGTTGGGGACGGGCCACTCACCAAGGTCATCAGATCACCCGGAAATCTCGAGGCGCAGGAAATCCATATCTTTATCAGAGAGGGCTAGCAATAAAGAAAAAACATTGACGCCGGAGTTTTTTTTTTCTATTTCAAAGATTTTATTACTTTCCTCCATAATCTCTGTGGATAACGCCCGTGAACGCTCGTTTTCCTCAACCTAGGCGCACACCTTCCACATGTGTGGCGATGTGCTGTTATCGGATACACCGAATTCTCGCTGGGATCGGCGATTTCTCGGAACTGCTCTCCCAGGCGGTCATTGAGGCACCGGCCCCTTTGCCCGATATATTCTTGCGGAGGAGAATATGTAGTCCATAAAAGATCTCGACAGACGAATACTATGGGCGGACAACGCAATTTATGTTGCAACCAATGGCGGATTTATAGGGGAAGTGGGGATGTTCTCACCCTCTTTCTCCCCCCCCTCCCTAGAATTCCGCATGTGTAAAACTTTAGGGCGGTGACAGGGCATGTTTCTCAAGCATTAGATGCACTGAACACCCCTCCCACCCCCCTTTTTTAAAGCAATTTTCCCTAATGCTTGTGCAAACGACAGTGACCTAATAACTGAAAATAGCGCGGAAGTGTGTTTACTGCAACTTTTATTAAGCCTTGAAGTAAAGCTCGATTAAAAGCTGCCTATACAAACTACATTACACTTTATATTGGAGGAGCAAAGCTTGATTTTTTAGTAATCCAAACTCTATTTTCCATAGTGCAAAATACGACTAGCTCTTAAGTTTTTAATGCGAATAGCATTCTTTGGCCACTTCACGCACTTTTCGTCTATGTATCTATCTATCTGGCCTATCTAACCTCTGACGCCGCGGGTCGATAAATAAATAAAAAAGACCGGCGCCGGCTGGGATTCGAACCGTTGACCCTTTGACCAGCAGGCAGACGCGCTAACCACAGAGCTATGAAGCGCAGTTTTTTTCTTTATTGACAGAGCTATGAAGGCCGTCATTCAACGCACTCTAAACGGTTGTTTATATCTTTACCATAGGACGCGCTTTACAGCGCTGTCACAGCTACCAGTGCGCGCGCGTTCCATGCACGAGGGCTCATTCCGCTCTCGTGAGGCTAGAGCACGGCCGCTAGCTCACCCTCTCCCGCGCTCGGGAGAGGGTGATGTAGCGGCCGTGCTCCAACGAACGAGTAGCTCTCGTGCAACGTTCGCATGAACAGACACGCTGTGACGCCTGTACCGTCCTATGGCAAATACATAAACAACCGTTTAAGCCACCGTTAGCTTGAGACTTGCATGAGACGCCAGAAAGTCTGGTCGGTACCATTTTGAGTGTTTGTGCGTATGGCGCGTGCTTTGCTCGCCTTCCTAAGTGACACAAACGCACGTGCTGGGCTGCGGAGATCGTGCGCAGGGCTGTGAAAGTGTCAACAAATTTAGAATCGCCTCAAGAGTGGGCTGGCATATCTAGAGTGTGCCGGCCACCTGACGAACGCGCATAACTCCGCACCGTTTGATGCTATTCGCATAAACGTGGATAATCATTCCCAAAGGATGGGTTCTGCTGATTTTTTTATAATGCAAAATTATCGGTAAAATATTTGTATTCCATGAACAGTCAAGAACAAAAAATTAGCAGAAACAAGAACCCACACATAGAAAAGCAGAAGAAGCCATTTCACTAGCTGGTATGCATCGGTGCACTTTTGGAGAGCACTAACCCGAACGATGAGAACATTCATTCAATTTTAGCCGGTGACGCGAAGCTCGTGAGAAGCTGATTTATTACCTATAAAACTGCTGTCGATTCTGCGAGAGCACTGCTCTGACATCTCCACCAGTCTATAGGCTTAAAACACGTATCAGCGCTTCTTCATTAAACAGGGTTGTGGTAAATGGTGAAGACCGAGCTTGAAACTTGTCGATGGTGAGAAAAAAAAAACCTCTCCCGGAGTAGACCTCCTTTGCAAATGTAAGAGCCTGGTAGCTCTCGTTTTCCGTCAACTGGACACGATCCACACGTAGGGGATCAACCATGACGCTCAAAAAGTGCGCGAGAGTCAGTGTTTCTTCATACCATTGCCGGAAGCATGAAAGCTCTGCGGCATCGACTGGAAATGATTTCAAGTTTTTTCCACGGTCCTTCCAGGCTTCCACAATCTCTGAGATGGCGCAGGATTAACGCTGCGGGATGTCAAAGGCAACTGTGATAGGCTTCATTGTGCTTAGCGACTCTTCTGCACTGGACTTTATTCGAAGGCTTGCCACTTTTTTGCTAAACGGCACTGTCATTTTTTTCGTTACAAACCTTCATTAAAAACTCAGTTTGACAAATAGAGTTCCAATCACTCAACCATGGTGTTCCAGCGAGCCTCATAAAGTAAAACCAAGCGTTTTCCACCCGCCTTTTTGTACTTGCTTCCGATAAAATGGTTGTTTCTGGTGTATTTAACCATTTGTATGACCTGTCCTCTCACAGTTTTAAGCTGGAAGTATCTTGGCAGCAAGTTGAGAATATGCGCGGAGCAGCCGTACATCATGATGCAGGTTGAAGACTAACTCTGCGAATTTCTTTTCATTTTCGCCATGTTCGCTGCGTTGTCCGTAACAAAACTTCTCCCCTTGCATGTACTCTCGTTTTAACAGTATTTTCCTTCGTTTGTTGCTAGCTCACCGAGGTAATCTGAAGTATGAGAATGACCTGTGGTGTCAATAATGTCAACCAGCAACGTCCGTCCAGTTTCATCCCTTGCAGTGACGCAGATCGCTGGTTCATTCTGCACGTTTGGCCATCCGTCCATGCTTAGAGTAACAACCTTGTTGTGCAGATGGAGATATAATTTTGCTCTTTATCACGGTAAACTACGTCCAGCAATGCAGTTTCGACAAAGTGTCGGGAAGTCGGCTTGTACCGGGACGCAGCATGTTCATGAGTTTAGCAAACTCCGGAGGCTCAACCACATAAAACGATGTGTTTGTGACATACACAAGTTTGGCTATTCGCTTATCTAAATCACGCTTGAAACTTGCAATCGTTTGAACGATGAAAGAGTCCAATATTTTTTGTGGCGCTTTCTTGTCCTTCGTTGTAGGTCGCCTAGCGCCTGGCGGACCCTTGTCCCTTTGTGAAGACTGACCACGGCTGCTTTGGCTGCTTTCCGAACCAATAGGAAACAAAATATAAAAGTAAATATTACAAAAAACGAGTGTTCTGGGCTTCCGCTGTCAATTTCCAAATACTGAATGGCTTCAGATCTGACCTGATGTTGTCATATCGTCTTCAAGGGCGAACAAGAGAGTTTCCATGTGAGAACCGTTTCCAGCGTCCTCTTGAGTATCTTGTCCCGCGTTGCAAGTAGCAGGACATACACTCAAATGTTTTTGCCGTCTTTCTACAGACCCTGCATTTCCTCGCCACAACTTTAACAAGTTGCTTTTTCACCCTCGCTCTTTTACTTGCTCAACAATTGTTCCCACACAGGAGCACGTTTTCGACCCGACATCCTGCTTACGCGGCTCCCAACAGGTCAATGACCAACACCTCACTTCAAGCTGTTTCCCGTCAGTTTCGAGCAAAGGAGGAGGAGGAGGAGGAGGAGGAGGAAACGTTAGTTATTGCCTTAACTAATAAAGTGCGATGCAACAACAAAAATGTAGGTAATTGAACTTGAGCTTAGTTTAGCGGTTAGCCGTCAGCAATTCATTTATTTTCTGCTTACCGTTGTGTGTACCACAGCACAGCCATGTGTGTGAGTGTGGGCGTACACGCGCGTGCATGTGTGTGTTTGTGTCCGCGCGTGGGTTCTTGCGCACGTGTGCGTAAGCTTCTGCATGCGCGCGCGAGTGCGTGTGTATGCACATATACTCTTGTTTTTGATTCTCGCATTGCTCGTTTCTTTATTTCGGGTTTTCCTTGGCTTCCAATCGAACTACGTGTGACTCCCTAACGAACCGAAAGGGAGAAAGCGCGACCCTCGTTTTTTTTTCCTTAGAGGAAAACTTGCGTCTTGCTTAATAGGCTGAAAGTTTAGGCGCTTAAAATTTCAGTTTTGGGAATCTAAAAAGGACCCGAAACTCTGTAATTGGATAGTTAAGGCCCAATAATTTCTTTTCGACAAGAGTGTATTTAATACCATTCTGCATCCATGTAAGCAATGCAAGGGCTGACTAAAGCCGTAACATTGGGTATGTGCGGAGCTGCGCATATAGTACATTACGGCTTCATTCAGCACCACTATCGCTTACGGAGACAAAACGTGTTTTCCAAGACCTTGTCACTGAGAACTAATTGAGCTTAAATGTGCCTGATGTAGTTGTTTCCACAACTTAATGGGCACAAAACTAGAGTTTTTGTGCCCCGACATCTAATTTTTGAATTATCACAAAACTATATTTTTTTTATGGATGCTTATGCAACTGTATGCATAAATAATAAATAAATAAAGTTCTCCAACGGCAAAAAAAAATATATATATATATACGTATATTTTGTTTTAGATTATGTTATACGGGCCTAATTTAAATCAACACAGCAAAAACAAGGTGATTAAAATCATGATTTAAACCATGATTTGACTTGGGATCTAAATTAACTTAATTTTTATTTTTCTCCCTGGTTTAACCCGATTTTCAAGCCATATGTCACGGGGTGTAAATATTGGGAAATATCGCGTTTTACCCGAAAACGAAGGACCTAATCTATGTGGCAACGAGATGCCCATTTCATGATCGTATGCACTGTAATTAATTTATGTTCGAGGGCACAACTACAATTTAACTTTGAATACTACTACGTAAAGTTGTAGCAATCACTGGTATTTTGAGGGACCTACAACACTCAGCAACAACCTTTAGATTCAGGTATAATATATGTGACTCTGGTAAACAAAGGAATGTTGAGTCGTATAAACACAATGTTTTGTATGTTAATCTGTATTTTATTGTACTGTTGTGTCGAAATTAAATAACAGAATTACATATTTTTCGTTCCTGAAAGATAAATGTTTATTGTATGAACGGTGGAAAAAACTATATTGTAAATCGTTTCACGTCAGAAATAGTACCTATTTTCAGAAAAACGAGGAAAATGTGTACTCAATTTAGCGGTTCAAACCGGTTCGAACAAGTTGTTCTGAACCGGTTTGAACCGTTAATTTGGCTCTCCGAACTGAACCGGAACTGAGCCGAAAGCCGCAAACTTCGAACCCAAACCGAACCGATAAACATTTCTGTTCGGCACACTGGTTTAGACAGCGTTGAATTGATCTTCCTTTGTGATGTGCCGACACTGGTTTGCTCTTTAGATCGATGTTTCTCAAATGGATGTCCGAGGACCCTTTAGGGGTTATCGAAAGCATTCTACGGGTCCGCGAAGCCCTGCCTCATCAGTCAAGACCGGCAATAACAGGTGTATTTTTATATATATATATTGAGAAGAAACGTTCCAATTTCCGGGCGAGTTTTCTCGTGTGTACGTCAATGAGATAAGTCTACTTCACACTAAAGTCACTGGATCTGGAAAAATAGCGCCATTGCCTTCAATCCTGCTAGGTGCACACAAACAAATAGAAGCAAACAGACGACGACACCTCTCAAGGTGATTGGCTTATAGCTTTCGGTTACCATGGTGATCGCCATTTTAAACCCTTTCAAAGCTTCGAAGCTTCCAAAGGGTTGTTAAAACCAGTCGCAACAAGGTCGCTATGGAGCATTATCGTACTGAAAGTGTTCCTCGGCCAATATGAGCGTCTTTGGCACTGTGCATGCAATAAACCTATCACTCATGCTTATTTCCTCAGATCTCTTACATTAATTACCTTGCTCTTCTTGCGTGATTCAAGATAGTAAAATTATTTTTCAATGCCTCCAAGCACTGAGGTTGCATGTGATGGAGGTACGAATATGTATACGGCATCACACACGGCGTCAATGCTTGAGGACATTGAAAAATAATTTTACTGTCCTAAAACACGCAAGAAGAGCTTCATAATTGTAAGAGATTTGGAGAAATAAGCATGAGCGATAAGTTTATTGCATGCACAGTGCCAAAGACGCTCATATTGGCCGAGGAACGCTTTCTGGTCGATGGTGCTCCATAGCGATCTTGGTGCGACTGTTTTTAACGACCCTTTGGAAGCTTCGAACCTTTGAAAGAGTCAAAAATGTCGATCACCATGGCCAGCGAGAGCGATGAGCCAATCACCTTGAGAGGTTTTGTCATCTGTATGCTGGTATTGTTTGGGTCCGGTTAGCAGGTGGGAAGGCAATGGCGCTAACTTTACCAGAACTAGTGACTTTACTTCACACTAGCCCTAACTTATATGCATTTGTTAAATAATTCTCATTTATTAAGTAATGGTCATAATTAACCTATACCTTCCCTTTCCCCTCACCACGAACAGGGTCCTCCATCATATACGCCCATCCACAAGAGGTCCGCGAAACATCAATGGTTGTGAACCACTGTTATAGATTATAACTTTCGAAGTATTACATATAATCGAGGGTTTTTACTGTGCCTGACGCAGCAGCATTACGCGATCACAGCTAAGCACGATGCTTATCACAAATAGAAACGAGCAGCGGAAGAGCTAGAACCGAGAATTTCTGGATCCTGCAGCGTAAACTTTCGCTCCACGTGCTACAATATGTGATGCCGCCATACGAGAAGCACTAAAATTCACGTCATTCCTGAACGAGCTACATTGTCAGCAATCCCCCCCCCCCCCGGTTATCTAATTATCCGGCACCGATCGTATACAAAGGGATCAACAGAAAGAATAATAAAAAAAACACGAGGGTACGCGAGTGGTATAGATTCGTGCGTGAAATTAAATGCTCTATTCCTAAGTTGATTTTCATATTCATATGATTATTTTCTCAGTTAGTTGACCCGCGGCCAAAACAAACTATGAAGCTCGTCAAATATACTGTTTAAATATTTCTCGCAACTCGAAACTTGCAACCGCGGTGATGACGTCTATGAAGGTTTCAAGCTAATTGCTACCTGAATCAAAGGCGACCGTTTTGAAGATTCTCATTCAACAGCTATCATCTCGTATTTGTTTGTTTTTAGGTATATAGAAAAAGACAAATCAATAAAGGACCCGTTTATTCTGGCAAAAAAAAAAAGAAAAAAGGCTTGTAAAGACAAAACAGATATTGACATTCATTCTGTGAGATGACGTTGTTTATAAGTCGCAATGCCCAAAAACCGCGCAACGTTTTTTTTCTTCTTTTTTGCTGTTAACACAAGACGTTGTTTCTTGAAACATATTTTGATCAATCGCTTATAAATTTTTATACAAGTGGCAACGTTTGCTTTCAGATATCAGCGGCGTAGTTTCAAATATATCTAATCCGTGATTTATATGTGTTGCCAAAAACAACTGGGGGTTTATTTGAAGCATCCTTGATTTAGTAACGCGTCTGCATGGTATCAGTCCGTCTGGGATAATAAATAAGAACATACACAAACCTATATTTGTTAATTTTTAAAAATATGTTAGCATGGCGTAAATAAGGTCATGTTCAGGTTCCAAATCTTTAGACAGCAATATTTTTGTTTGAAAGTTCATCAACGGTAAGAATAATTACTGTTTCTTTCCAAAACCTGCATTTATAAATGTGCAACCTTTCAAGTATTAAATTGACGTAGTTGCTTTTCGCAGTTTGCAGGCTCAACAAAATATAGGTTTGTTAAAGATGTTAATTACCATTAATTCTCTTGGTCACTTCGTCTCGTATCAACCATATGTGTCCATAGCTAGGCATATAAGGCGGAAGCTTGGTCTTATTCTTCCATTTTTTGCACACGTAGTCGTAGAAATCATCACATGGATCTGCAGATGCGTTAATTGCATCCCTAAGCTCTAATCCTGCAAAATGATTAAATGCAATTATTATCCCAAAAATCTGGTAAGAGTATCCCGTTCACTAAAACAAGAGAGTTCGTACCCAGTTTCAAACAGTCGGCGGTCTTGCAGACATTGCCCTCTCCTAAAAGAAAAAAGCCCACCAGTTTTGGTTTTAGTCAAATTTTCCAGTGCCATTGGAAGGTGTAAAAATCCGTTAATTTATGTACCTTGCACGTTGTTGGGAAATCTATTTTGTCGCAATGCGAAACCACAAAACACCCACCAACCATACTTTTTTCACCATAAGTGCGAGCTAAGCTGACGCTACGAGCATTAGTATGTTGTTTCGAACTAATTTTTCCATTTAAGAGAGCGCCAGCATATTTTCAGTTTCAGAGAGCGCCTGCATATTTTCAGTTTCAGAGAGCACCTGCATAGCACGCCCACTCAAAGCGTATTCGCTCTCTCTTGCAACTTCTTGTCTCCTACTTATGACGGAACAAACTATAGTTCGGAAGTTCAAAATTATTCTTATGTAGATAGATAACCATATCGAATTTAGTGACGAGGGTAGAAAGTTGGGCAAGTTGGTGACTCATAATGATTAAAAAGATCAACAAGACGACGGACAGAGAAAAAGACAAAGACACAACGCTACTTACAACTGAACTTTATTTCCGATTTTTTGACGATTTTCCAAAATTGACGATTTTTTAGTCCTCTTGGACTAAAAAATCGTCAAATGTCTTTGAGGAGAGTGGCGTCCGTGACCCTGTCCACTTTCAGCGACTGTCTAAGGCCCCTGGTGCTAATACATGAAGTGCCGGGGGGGGGGGGGGGTTCCTTAGGTTCTTGGACCTGAGGCTTGACTTCCGGCCGGGGCATGTATGTTGGATTTATGAACCAAGGGTGAACAAGCCAATCCTGCCGTTGGCTTCGGCGCACTCAAAACTCGTGAAGAGGTGGATAATTAATCTCCGCTTCGGTGACGTGCTAAAGAAGTCATGCACTCACAAGATCAACGTCAGTTTTAAAAATCAGGTGTTCAGACTCAAGTCCGAGGGGTATCCGGTCTCGCTTTTATCAGCCATAGCAAAAACACTCTCAAGATGTTAAAGAATACAAATAGGCAGAAAACGGAAGTACAGAGTAAGAAAAAGAGAAACTAGTGGTCATACCATATCTACATAAAGGTCCCATAACCTTAAAAAAGTGGGCTTGCACGCAAGGTTAACGTTGTTTTTTCAGCGCCTGTCAAGTTGACTAGGTTATGTAACAAGGTAAACTCCCCTTCGAAAATCATAAGCAGACCCGGCTGCACGAAAATGCACAAAACTTGCTTTGTTGAGTGTACAGAAGAGGTTGTCTACTCCGTCCCTATATCGTGCGGGCTTCATTATGTGGGGCAGACTGGTCGCTGCCTGAATGAAAGACTGAGGGAACACCGGTACAACGTAGATGGCGTGATATCGGGACACCTCGGTGTGCACTGCCGAGATTGTGGTCGTACTCCCATTTTCTCAGACTGTACTCTACTAAACAAAAACAGAAACAAAACCACATGGGAAATACGCGAGGCTCGAGAAATTGCTAGATTATACGGCTGCAATGTGTCGGCTCAGCCTCTTTATCTTTGTCCGATAAAGAACTGCGGTTTCTTTACCAAGGATGACTAGTTTTGGGTACGCGACGATGAGTGATACAGGACTTTGAGCCATTTTTATGATTTTTGCGATGTGTATTTGTATATCTTTCTTAAATTGTTTGTGTTGTTGCCGGTAATATATACCGAGCTGCAACGGAAATAAAGTTCAGTTGTAAGTAGTGCTGTGTCTGTGTCTTCTTCTGTGCCCGTCGTCTTGTTGCGCTTTTAATCAATTAAAAATTAAGTGCATCGCCGATTCCTCTAGGTTAATTGTTTTCGCATGCGCTAGGCAAAATAGAATATTCTTATTTTTGTTATAGGTTTACCTTCCCCTCACCTAGTTTCGCGTGGCGTGTTCCTTGTAAAAGTTCTGATGCATACATTATTTTTTCGCCCACGTGGAAACACTAGTTGCCAACCTCATGGTACCTAAACTTTAATCATGCAAAACCTCGACACATTCGCGCATCTTTCGCCTGTAAGGTAGGCGCTTGATCTATTTATGTAATGTTTTAACACATTAAATATTTACAGGTTGGATGCCATTCGAAAGCGCTACGCTGAAGTGTAACAAAAGGCCATTACACCTAGGCCAAGGAAACATAAAGTGCATCTATCACTTTGCAGGCGTGGCATACAAAACATATAGAAGCCTACTTCTCTGTAGTTTTTCATACTTCATGATTAGCGACATTTACCAAGCAGTGCAGTACAAATCGCAGCCCGCACCGTGCCATGCAGAACCCTACATCTTTGTTTGGCACTACAAGAAGGTGCAAACTGAAGCTAAAGCAGCTGGACTAAGTTCGACTAAATTGATCTTGTGATAGTATGTGACTGCCGGTCCGCCAAGTTCACTTCCAAGTGAAGCTTAGCTCCTCACGTGGTTTCACAACGTCACTGGTCCTGAATAAATCTAAAAGCGTTGTGATCATTTTAATCAATACAGTTTGATCAAGAAATATAGAAAAAGTAATAAACATAAGGGGTTGTAATGCAAATAAACTTTAAATTCAACCAAACTAGCTCGTTTACGGATTTGCATTCCAGGTTTTTGTATCCTTGGGGGCAGGAGCGTCACTTGAAATTGCAGACCATCTAAGCAACTCTGACATCGTTACAAATGTTTAAAATGTGAAATAAGAAACTGACCTGTTATAATTGGGGCTGGGCTTTGATTACTGTAGCTGATCTCGAGGCATATTATCTAAAAGTGGCAAAACTATTTTGTCTTACTATGTCTTGCTAAGTCATGAGCGGCGTGCCTCATTTATCTTATTTGAAGCGTCGCCACCAACGAAGGGGCAAAGGCAAATTAGTGGGCGTGTGTGTGTGTGTGTGGGGGGGGGGGGGATCTTGCAAGCCTAGTGGAGGATTAAAGATTAATTTCGACTATCTTGTATACTTTTCTATTCAATCAAAATCTCAGCTACACAGCGCCTTCGCAATAATCCACCGAAGAGAGAAGGTACGGGAATGTATTTCAAGAAATATTTGAATGTTAAAATTTGAAATTTGTATTGACTCTTACTTTCAATGCTAGAAAACGCTGAAGAGGTTCACCCTGGAATAAAACAGTACTGCCTCCTAAAATAATAGCAGGCCTTTTTATATTTTTATTGAATTTTAAACTCGGTACCCAACCGGTTAAACAATGAAAAATGTAATTGGTATTAAAGTATTATTCAATTAATCGGAAGATTAATCGCTCAATTGTGCAGCCGTAGTTCGAATAGCTATCGTGACATAAGCCTTTTTAATAGTTGTTTAAGCGAAGCACCAAACGCATCTAATCTGTTAGAAAATCTTTAAATAAGCCTGATTGAATTGCATTGGTTTTTATTTACAAAATAGGTCTGAGTAAAATGGCAAAAAACAGATTGATTCTGCCTGATGTGGCCCTATGGAACCTTAATATAGGTAGCAGAAATTGCAGTAAGAAACTTAGCTTCTTCAGGGCCGTTTAGAAACTATTTTGTCGTAACGTCGGTAGCCAATTTTAGACGTCCATGAGGTCTCTAAAGGGTATTGCTGTTTTGTTTGCATCCTGCACCGGCATGTGGATAAGGTACACTTCCGCGAGATTGGGAAAATCACCAGGGACCGAGAACATAACCAGAGTACATAATCTTCTAACTACACATTATTCAAAAATAAATCTACAACTTATAAGGTGCATTGTAGGCTTCATGCACACCCGATGAATTTGCGAATCACGAAGTACCAACTTTCAGTCGAACTAATACGCCACGGAAGTTCAGAATCCACAATCTATGTTGTTGTCGTTGTCTTTTTTACGAGTGGAAATACTAAGATAAATAAAAACCGTGATTTAGGCTAGCTTTCCCAAGACATATTAGCCGGCATTATTCCTTAGACTGGCTCGCCTTAATAAACACAGCAATCAGAACCCAAAGGTAAAATTCCACAAGTTTTTGTCTTGAGCAATAGCACAAAGATTGCATTTCGAACAGTGGCGGAATTAAGAAAAGTTTGACATTATTAGAAAATATACCATTTAGTTTGGCCAAATTATATTTTGACATCCTGGATCCAGGGCCAATGTGCATTGACTCCAACGTCTAACGCGACGATCCGATCGCCCATCTTAGACGGATCTGGCAAAATTTCATGAGCTACGGCTTCATCCGGCCAATTTTCAACTAGTATCACTTGCCAGTACCATTTAGCCACTTCACCTGCTTCTACGAATAACCGATTTTTATGTTAATATCGCCCATCATCGTCATGGCTCCGTGGCGCAAATGCTAAATATTTTAGATATAATACAATATACACGCCAAATGCCGAGCTATAAGTAGATTCATCGTTGCACGCTGTCATTCTTAAAGTTAATCTGGAACGTGCTTCGACGCTGAAATTAATTATTTTGCGGCGTAACGTTTCAAATTTCAATTTTGAGAGTAAATAATTTCTATTGATGCTAAGATATAAACCGTCATGCGAAGCTCTAATTACGCCTACATATTATTCATAACGTTACAAATATGACAATTATTTTGACGTTAAGCAAAATTTACATTTTCCCACATTGTGGTGGCTCTTCGCGTCTCATGAATGCGGTGTAAGTGAACTACGTATGATAGAGTAGAGGTCGGTCTTGATACATTCCTATAATAAAAGTTACAATATTTGCTTCGTTTTCTTTCTAACATTCACGGAAACCTCACATCAAGACTTATCTATAGAAACTTTCTGCCACCGTTTACTAAATATGTTTCTTTGACTAATCGCTGTGGCCAGAGCTTCATTTCGCAAAAGAAATTGGTCAAAGACTAACGCCATATTCAGAAATGATAGTTAATGACTGTTCAGAACAAGCAAATAGTGTGTTGATTTGGGTTCTGAACTTTGTTTATAAGCTGGGCTTCTAGTTGACACATAAAGTTTGTTTTGTCTATAAAACAATTATGTACAACAGCCAGAAAGATATGGAATATATTGATGTTTGGGATTTCTTGAACTACATAAATAATGGAGCTAATAGAAGTTACTATAACAGGCATTTTTTCTTGCGAACATTTGTGATTGAACGGCTGATGGATGGTGAAAAAACTTCACCAGTTACAAACATTAAATGGTCTACTTTCAAATTAATATGCAATACCTTTGGTTTCAGCAGCCGTGGAGCAGATTAGAGCTGACATCATGAAGATCCTTGCTGCCGTACAGCAATTCATGATCCACCTTTTTTTTCTGAGCTGATATAGTATCAAATACGGAACCTTCGGCGAAGAGCGCTCCTTCGTTTTCAAGGGCTGTTTCGAAGTTAGAAAGAAATGCGCAAAAATGTAGCAAATTCTTAATATGCTTGACACTTCTGCTAATGTTTCAGCACGAACATCGTATAAAACATGAACCCACCTTTGCGCCTGGTACATTCCCAAAGCGTAGTTACAGAACAAAATTCACTTTGTCTTCAAAAGACCTCTTCTGAGTCCAATTTTTCTTTTCACTCATTTGTAGCAGAATTCTTAAGGCTGATGAAATATGTTACTTCTTAACACCTGCTGCTATTTCGGCTTTCACACTCTTAGAAAGGCCAACTTAAAGGTCAGGCTTCAACTTTTTTTTTACTGTAGTTTTTAATATTGTGAATTGTCTATGTTCGTTAACTTTTTTTTTGTTCTTGTGATACTACCGGCTGACGTTCACTTGATTCATTTATTTCTTAACATGTCCACCATTTTCTTTCATTAAAAAGAGGGATGGCATTCGGATTACGACATCCTGCAAATTAAACATTTCACATGATTTCTATAAACATTTGGTATAGTGTTACGATTCACTGTTTCGGCACCGCGATCGTTTGTGGATGAGTCGACGGCGCACTGCCAGTGTAGCAACGACGTGGCTGAAAGGACAAAATCTTCTAAGCGTCAGTGTTGGAAGGGCTTGCGGTTGTCTTTATGTGCACAATATGGAAATTTATCAAAAGAAACGCGAAAACTGAATGATTAATATCTAAAAAAGCCATTACCTTCTTCTAAATTATTTAAATTGATCTGGCCTCTAATATTATTTGCCATCAATATTGCAATTGAAGCTTGACCCATAAATATGTTAATTAGAAGTATAATGAACAAACTTCAATAATTTGTTCGGCTTACCGTGACGGTTATTCCGCCATCCGAGCCTGAGAATTAGATGGCGAGTAGACGCACCTAATTGTAGACTCACACCTAATATATATATATATATATATATATATTTATATATATATATATAAAATGTTTTAAGTAAAATTAAACACCCATGGACATTTTTTTATTTGAATGCAACAAAAAAGCTCGGTACTAAGACTTGCTGTTTTATTGTTGTTGTTTTGTTTTCTTTTACTATCTTTGTTCGCATGGTAGCAGAAATGAATATTTTATGACAACAAAGAGCTAAAGAAGCCCAAGAATCATTAGTGCTTACTGGTTTTGTATTGCGTTTTATTTTAATTATAAGCCGGGTACGAAGTTTAAAACGTCTCTTTGCTGCTATGGTAAGCATAGACACTAGCCCGCACTTAAAGCTTGGAGCTACATCACACTACAAAATAAAAATTATATTTTTCTTTATTTTTTAATTTACGCGGACTGGGCTGACAAAAATCGCCGAAAACTGCTTCGCCCAAAGCACTTAATAGGGGATTTTAACGTGCAGCCCTCTCTATCAAAATAATGCGCTCTGTGAGACGTGGCGAAGGAATTTTAAATCTCAAAATGATGCATCCTTTTTATGCTGTTCTATGGGAGATAAATAGAAAAAAAGGGGCAGTAATTTTTTTTTCTTGTCTCGTTGCACATACAATCTGACCACGAAGAGTTTCCGAGCCGACTATATAACTCTGGTAATGCGCAGTTCCTAGTCGGTTGTACAGCCCCGGTTCATACACAGCGGAGGGAACGGTGGGGAAAGATATGTGTAACTGTGTTACCCCCTCCCCCCCTCCCCCCGCGCTCCGCGCCACGTCATTGGTTGAGCGTGCTATCACGCCGTGCCAAGATGTGCGCTCTTTCATGACTTTGCTATAGTACGACCATCACTGACGTGAACTCGCGAGGTCCGCGCAGGGTTTCAAGAAAAACTAAAAGCTATGTCGCTTCTCAGTTTACTATTGGACTCGCCGCACGGCCTGAACATCCCAGGAAAAGGATCTCGCGACATGTACACGTACGCAAGATATCTATAACAGTCCCTCCCGATCGGCGGTGTCCTGAGAAACGGCGCAGGAGCAATTCACGGCGGATTTCAAAAGCACAGCTGCCGCGCGTGAAAGCACACGCCTGAATGCCCAGGCGAAAACGCAACATGTGGTGTTTTGTTTACCGTTCCTGGTCTGACCTTATCTCGAGGTACGCCTGGTGGCGTGTGGATTATTCCGCCGCCCAGCATGCCCGAGTTGGAAGCTTCCAGGTTTCAGATTAATCATATAAGAAGCATAACGTTCGGCGCTGGTACCAACGTCGGAGATTCCAGCAGGCAATCGAAGATGAGCGCTTCTAACAAGAAAAAAGGTCGGTTGGCAGAGGCTAACGTCCCGGATTGATGTTATTTCAGCTTTTTTAAACCATAATGTGTTTTATTAACCAGATTTCACGTGAAAACCGCCACAATAAACCGTCACAAAGGACCACCACAAAGAACCATCGCGAAGAACAATTATTTTAATTTACCCGTTGCGTTTAGCTGGGAACTTAGTGTCACGTGATCACGTCGGGTGACCTGAAATCGTAATATCAATTTTCTCGCTATATTTAGCGGGGAAATTGATATCATGAGACGTGACCATGTCACGCGACCTCAAGTCACGTGACGTCAATTTCTGCGAGGTAGTCCTGCGAGATGGCTGCCAAATGGCATCACAGGTACGTACGGGTCACGTTTCAGCGACTCGATATAAGTCACCTCCCATACGATGCTCCCTCGCCTCAGTCCGTGCATTCTCGGGGTCGACGCGAGAAATACAAGCGCGACGAGGCGACGTTTCGAAAAGACGCTGCTGTCCGTGCCAGGTAGACGGACACTGAACTTGAACATCGGCTGCGCTTCTCCTGAAATCCATTTCTGAGTATCAAGTTTTATTGAGAGGTCTAACTACAGCTGAACATTTTGCTTATATTTCTTACCTTTTATTTAGACTAATTTATGATAAGGAACCTTTACCATTATACCGATGGTATTTATCTCTCATTTCCTTTGAAAAAATTGGTACAAATAACCCGCACTTAAATACGAGGACCTTGGTCCGGAGAGGGCAGAAGCTGAAAGCCGAGAGGACACATCACGTAGTAAAAAGTAAGAAAGTGCAGTGTCCCATCTATAGGGTGGTAAAGTGGATAACACGCTTAAGATTGACTTTCGACAGTCAGCAAATATGTCAACATATTTGCCGGGGGCTGAATCCTGTTTCGTCTGCGTGTTTTTGTTTTTCGTGTATGTTATTTGTTATGCGTGATCCTTCACCAAGGCGCACAACTTCCCAGACAACATACATTTTGTCACAGTTCTTTTGTCATGTGATTTCACTTCGTTTATTTAGCTGAGGAGAGTCGAGATTTCGCAAAAATGCCTGTGGCCCGTACTGGTTGGGCATACAAACATCCAGTTTAATCTATTGCACGTGGTGCAGCGTCCTGTAGGGTGATTGTGGGATAATATAATATGCAGGATGCATGGTGAGGACGACATGCTCTTCTCAACGTTACGAGAATCCCCGCGGGAGCCTTTCAGGTACGGTAGTGGTTCAGGCAGGTAGGCCAGTTAGCCAAGGTTACTTTCGGCGGGCTGTTCATCGAACTTTTTGGATGGTGAAGCCCTTACAGGTTGATGTTGAGGTCGCTCACTTCGGTGAAGCCAGCGGCTCCAGGAGGTGGCCCAGTCGAAGTAGACGGCTGACACACCCGATGCATTGCCGTACAAGGCTGGAACGTAGTGCCGTGGTCACTCGGTATCGTGCCCGGTATAGCTGTCTTTCATCGTCGTCATCGTTTACTTAAAAAACGTAATCGTTTGCTTAAAAATCTTATTAAGAAAAAACGATTTAATTTTTTGATCCTGGAGGGTGCCATCTCCGGCATGTTGCAAAGCATTATTCCCCTTTTTATTCACGCCTATGCATCTTATTTTAAACTCTCGGGAATACAATTGTGCACGTATCGCCAAAAAAAAAAAAAACTTTGCTTACCTTAATTTTTTTTTACGTTGAAATTGGTCTATTGTTTTGAAGAAATTATTCTAATGCGCCCTAAGCATGAGAAACACGATGCGTAGCGAATCGCACGGGGTGTGAAGATAGCCTTTTCACCTTTAAAGAATGCACGGGTTTTCTTCATGTATGCAGTAGTGACATTTGCGTCCAGTATAATGATTTGAACTTTAATACGATCTCTCAACCAGAACATTTGAGATAATGTCTTTCATCGCCTTTTTTTCTCTCGCTTTCCTATATGGCGAACAAAAATGTTGAATTCATTGATTTAGTACACTGATCTCTATGACAATTGCTGGATCGTGTTTGCCCGCTCCGTGAATGCGGCCACTGGCGGCCATCTTTTTGGTAAAGTTAAATTACCTCTAGCCAAGGTACATCTGCTACAGCCACAACGAGGTAGAAGGGCTTAGAGCTGTAAACCGGGGTTCCGGTCTGCACTCGAAAGTGACCACAGAAGGCCGCTGCCATTGTATGCAAATTTGACCACTCGTACCGTGACCAAACCAAATACGTGACGTCACATGAAAGATGGCAGCGCCCAGGCAGCGGCTGGCCCCAGCTGGGCCGGAGCTTGTCGGATGCTTTGTTCGTTGTCGTTCGCGTCGGCGAGTTGATTTCAGACGCAAAAGCCGTCATATCAGGCCGGTCGAAAGCGACTTCAGAGTTCAGCGTGGTGTCTGACGCAGGCATAACGTGAAAATAAGAAGGAAGGGTGCGCATTTCGCTGGTGACCGACGAGGATATTGCCACGAAAGAGACAATCGGCCCTACGTTGCTCGGACCTCGGATTGATTCGGATACAGCTAGGATAAATTTTAAGGCGACGTTTCTCTGCTCTCGTTCACCATCGGAATCTTCGAGGTCTGCAGTGAAGCGTGCAATATATTTGGATACACAGTTTGGTGACGGAAATTGAGCGAGTCGTGCTTGGAAGTGTGCAATCGTGGTGCCACTTCGTTCAAATGACCGAAGGCTCACTTTGGTTGTGCGGCGTACCGGAGAGCTGCCTTGAAGCTGGTCGCTCCTGCTCCGTGCTTTAGGTGATGCTGTGCTGCTTCCTAATCTGTCCTGGCGTAGAGGTGCACTTTCACGGAGCACAGGTATTGCCGTTGGTGTTGATTCCGCTTGTCTGTCGCACGTTTCGTCGACACAAGTTTCAGCAACACTCGGTACGCAAATTGCAAGCTGTATGAACATTTCATCGCGCGTGTTACCTACCCAGTCCACCCGTTTACGCCGCTTGGTGACGACAGTCAACAGCGGCTCATAACCAGAAAAGTGGTTCCACAGTTCAGTCGTCCACGGCAGTCACCAAACCCCGAAGGAGAGGATTTATGCGGACAGAATGCCACTAAAGCAATACAGCTTCTTTAGTGGTCAAGATAGACTTTCTTCTGTCAGTCTTGTTATATTGTCACGGATGCTTGCTCCAGTCCTATCTTCTATCGATATTTACTAGTGTGGAAAGTTCCTGGCCATGCTCAGCTGTCATCGTATGTTCTGGTGGAGGTGCTGGGTACTTTACACATAACCCTTCACTCTGTGTGCACCCTGGAGGCTCCTCAGTCGAGTTGCCCGATAATGGGACACGGGCGGCGGACTATCCCGCGTCTTAAACCCCCGGCGAGCCGTGAACCAAGTCCTAAACCGAGCCTGGCAGAAAAACCGCAAGACGAGCGAGTACCACAAGGATGAGCCTCAGAAATACACCACGAACCTGAAATCCAAGCCAGTCGCTGCTAAGCAAGAACCACCGGAGTTCGCGGTCTTTTGCGAAAAAACGAAGCTGACTAAGCCAACAATGACAAACCTGTAGCAGCAAACCGTGTCCGCTCCCACCATTGTTTGCATGCCCGTCGCATCTCACACTCCGACGCCCTTTCACCCAAGGTGAAGACATGAAGACATCGAGGGCTGGATTGAACAATATGACCGTGTTGCCCACCACAGTGGGTGGACAGACAACCAGCTTTTGCAGAACCTATACTTCTCCTGGAAGAAACTGCCAGGTACTGGTTTGAAAACCACGAATCCTCCTTAACGTCGTGAAAAGTTTGTAAGATCGAGCTGAAGTGCACGTTCATCAGCCACCATTCACGAGAGCGAGCTGAATTCCAGATTCTGTCTAGGATACGGCCCCAACGAGAGCGTCACCGCCTTCGTGCAGGATGTTTTGCGCCTGATCGAGCAAAAACGCCAAGCCTGATGCTACAGAAGACAAGAAGCTAAGAATCCCATGTCCCTCATGTGAGGGACAACACCTTCGGCAGCCTTGTCTGCAACCCCACGATAACAGTCAAAGGGTTCATATCACCGAGGCTTCCGACATTGAATCTACACAGCAGGCAAGAGCCTGTCACTATCAACAACTATAACTCCCCAGCGTCTCGACACCCGAGTCGTTCAGCTGCAACTTCGACGCCAGCCTCCTAGGCATCCGCAACATCATCTACAACGTTACCCGGGAGGAGATCAGGAAGCTACTTCCTGACATCAGTTGCACAGCTTTTACTTCGGTTGCCGAGATTGTTTCGGAATAAATTCGACAGGCATCTGACATCAGATCCCTGCGTCAGATGCTGCGGCATCTGACGAACCGAGGGCGACTTATGCCACAAAGTCACGACGTTCGCCACCAGCTACCCGTTAGTATTCAATACCAATTCAACGAGACACCCCAACGCCAAAGCATTCCCGACATTGGGAAGAACCAGTGTAGGTCCGCGCTGAACAAAGTACACCGAAGAAAACGGAGGGGCTGCGAATGGTCGACCGAAAACCACTCTGCTACCACTGCATGAGGCCGACAATGTCTACTGGAGGTGCCCGCACTAATGAATTGGCATGCAAGGGTTCGTGCCGAACGACCCTTGACCACGTCTCAAGGAACGTCTTCGGGATAATGAGGACTATCTTCGGCGTCTTTGTCCCTGGTGCCGACATTACCCCGAAGCTCCTGATCCCCATCACCTTGTCGGGAGGTAAGCACGACAAAGCAGGTGAGCGGCAATGCAAGGACAGCTGATTTGGTGTCGATTGTCGTCCAAGGACAATGCCTAATAATTTGCTGGCACCAATTATCTGTGTCCACGCCACGAAGCACACAATTTTCAACTTTGAGAGAGAATGCCGCTGAGTGACTTAAAGAAATAGAATGGTTGGTTGTTCTCAAAAATGGACACCAAGCATCACCCGACTTCACTTTGCCACACGAGACTTACAAAAGTTGCAGTGGTCGCGGGATGCAGAAAAAATTGCCATTACGGAATGGAAGTGAAATGGCTTGGAGAGCAAACTAACATTGTGGACAATCATCAAGTCAACGGTACAGCAAAAGGCACAGCCATGTAAGCAATACATGCCTGAGCTTGCTGCATTAACGCAGAAAACCACCCCGAAACTCTGCGGATTAGAAGCCAGCCCTGCAGCTTCAGTGCATCAGATGTCAGTGGTTACAAGACGGCATCAGTCGGTCAAAGTTGCCACTCGACCATACTGAACACTGATGTGCCAGGAGCGTCATCCGGCAACAAAGAGCACAGGTACTACGACTCAACGCCTGACACAAGACTGTCGAAGATAGAACTCGTTATAGAACCATTTGCAAAGAATCAATAATTATGTAATCAAGGGGAAATAAACACGTTTGATACACAAACCAAATAAACATATTTCCGCTCGCCTTTACGCCTTCAGAGTCTATGCACAAAGAATTGTGTTCACCGCACGCGCTGGACCTTTTGACGACACTCGCATCTCTGACCCCTCAAAATTAATTAATGGGACACACCACACTGTCAGACTGGTTGTATTGGGCTGCACTCGTTCCTCTTCTCCTGAACATGTGGCGCATCCGAAAACCAACTCCAGTGATGTGAAAATGTTGTTTATTAATATATTCCTCCAAGGACCTCTGTAAGCATTGCAGAGAGGATATAACTACACACATAATAATAACATCAAAGCACACTGACATTATTGAGCAGAAAACGGGCCCAGCTACCGAAAAGAAACATTACACTCGTAAGAAATAATTATTGGTGTAACTTGTTCATTGCAAAAAGAAACGCACCTCTGAGCATCTAGTTTAATAGTATGTGTCGATGCATTGTAATATAGCAACACACTTCCTATATGTATGACACAATAGACCTTTTGTAAAACCCCATCAAGCATTACGACTGTCACCATTTTTTTTTTCGTAAATCCCACGAATGGGCTTTAGGTCACGTCGAACGCTGATGCAGCATTCGAGTCCAATGGCTCTGAGCCGAGTTCACAGTGATTACTGACATAACATTCTTGTCGAAGAAACTCCCAAAGTATGAAGGCCTTGGGTAATTAGAGTAGCAGCTGCTGTAATTCGTTTCATCACAATTTGGCAAACGGTGAAGGCTACAGTCTCGGTGAGTCAATATGCACGTTGGAGAGAGGCACATGCCAACATATCATCAGAGTGCTTATCTGCACAGATTTGTCCTACACCTTCACTCAGTCTCTCTGATTAGCTCGAAGGGACTGTGGCGGTTGCCCTTTTCCAAGTTACGGCGAAACGAAGTATATAGGCAGCCTACATTCTTGAAAAAGTCTATTGCAGAAACTGAAAGGAATAGTAGTCAACATTTTTCAACAAGGCTGCCCTTGGAGCAAGAGATGAACGCAAATATCAGTCCTCTTGTCCAGGCAAAGAACAAGTAAATAATTGACCGGCCGATACAATGCACTCTTGATGAAAAAATTATTGCTGCAATAAATTCTACAAAATAGAAAAATGTGCAGTTAATGTTCTATTTCCGAGTTGCATTACATTTAATTAACGAAATGCTGATATATGTGGTTCTATCTCTGGACCTCTAAAAAGTTGGGCTACATTTTTTTAACGATTCTAGATGTTAGAATTATGGATTAGACAACCATCTATGAGGCGTATGATCATACATATGTAGGTCACTGTGGACTATTGATACCGAACGGCAAGGTAAACAGCCTACTAATACTAATTTCTGAGGGACATCGGATGCAACATTTAGTGCACTAATCAATCCAAAATGTGAAGACTTGCTGTGTTCTGAGTTCCAAGGGGACAAATAAACTGTTTTATGAACATAGAATGACCTTTTCTTCTGAAATATTGGTTCGAATGCTTTGTAAGAGTTAGCGTACACGTCAATCAAGCAAGCGCCTGCTTTTCACTTCAAAAAAGTATTGCGATCAATTGTAAAATCGTCGATTAGCACAAAACATTGATCGCAGGAGTTTCCTCGCTAGTAGTTGCTGTGGTTATGCAGTTACCTAGGGCTGAAACAAATTCCCTTAGGATCTGCATCCGACGCATACATTTCGCACCGATTCTCAGACATTCCAACGTTCGAACAAAGCTAAAAGAATGCGAAAATTTCATGCTAAAAGCACTCAAAGTTCTATTGATCCTCGAACACGTCCGGGAATCCAAGCACCGGTACGTCGATACGGCTGATACTGTCACACAGGTGTTAATATCCAGATGATCCAGAGCGATTTCGAGCAAAAAGGGTATAAAGTCTCATTCCTTCATATTTTCACATTATACCTGCGTCAGCAAGCAAGAAGAAGCCCGAAGTCGTCGGAAAGCAGCTGCACATTACGGCTACCGCGTACCAACAAACTCGCATCCGCCGGGTCCTGAAAGAACTTTCGCCGGGTCCTCAAAGATGAGGCTACCGTTCACGCCGGGCTTCAAGAATATGCTTCGTCGAACAACTTCAATCAAGCACGAAATATCACCCACGGTACAGTGTACTAGATCCACGGCTATTTTATGGCAGCCTGCCGCCATTGTGCTGTCCGCCATATTACTATGATGGCTAGAGATAATATGACTCTACCAAAAAGATGGCCGACCGTGGCCGTATTCCCGTCCATAGGCGGAGCTGGTCAAACGCGATCCAGCAAACAGACATAAAGATCAGTGATTTAGTACCTTACGCATATGGTTGCTGGAAACAAGTGTACAGCACAAAATTCCAAGCTTTATCCGGGTGTCGGGAGTTTGTAAAATAATTAACCCTTAAAACCATGGCAAAATCGAATATAGATTAAATTATATGTCATTCGTTTCTTCCGATGAGATTGACATGATATTTAAAAAAACTGGAAACGCGTACAAAATGATGGGCCACATTTAAGATCAACTAGCTACTTCAAATGGGTTCCCACTTTTTTTCTTTTTTTATTTATTCTAAAGACACGCGCCAAAGCCTCGTGGGGAGATTTCCCGATGGGGAGACAAGTGGGTGTTAAGCTTTAAATAAATTGATGTGCTGCTTCTCACTGACGATGCCTTCTAAGTCCCTATTGTTGGAATTAGCACTACAAGCTTTAATTATAATGCCCTTGTTAAAGGGTAGCCAGTCACGATCAGAATTGCGTTTTTACGTTGCCCAACTTCCCAGTGAACATTAAAAAATTTGCGAGTTTCTCCAAGTTTAAAAAATTGACTGTAAAGAAAGGTATAACAAAGCTTTTAGCGATGACGTAATTTCATAATTGCAGGGCAGATCACACGCAAGGTACGGCAGTAAGGTAATGAGACTGGCAACACTGTGCACAAAATCAAAATAACAACATTCCTCTTTTGGTCTTCACACGGCGGTTAGGGTAACACCTGCCGTAAACCCGGCATATGTTTTAAGTCACACTTGCTGCTACGTGATTGTTGACAGCTTCTGAAGTTGCATTCACATGCTTAAGTTGGCTTACGACTAAGTGTGTGTGTGTGTGTGTGTGTGTGATGTGTGTCGTGTGCTGTGTGCTGTGTGTGTGTGTGTGTGTGTGTGTGTGTGTGTGTGTGTGTGTGTGTGTGTGTGTGTGTGTGTGTGTGTGTGTGTGTTACGACAAGAAAACTCAAGACACGATTGCACCATCTATGAGATGACACTGGGAATGCATTTTAGTAGAGCGAAGATTTGGCGGCATCTGCGAGATCATATTTACATACTCTCTATGGGAAATGGTAGTTTATGGCATTTTAAGGAGCTCTTTATGCGGAAATGCTAAGTGTTACATGATTCATAGCAAGAGTGTGAACTCTCGTAGTAAAAGATTTTAAGAGGTTTTAAGGCACACGGTTGTAAGCGATTGCTAGTGTGTGAACCGGCCTTAAAGTGAAGTTATGATTTTGGGGTGAGTTCCAAAAATGGGTCGGCAAAATTTTGAGCAAAGTTGGGCAATCAAAGTTTGCGTAAAGCTTGGTGAATCTGCTACTGTCACTTAAAGGAAATTGCAAACATTTAATGAACAACATGCATTATACAGAAGGAAACTGCTCCTATACCAGAAGGTGTTCTTAAAGGACCGAAAAAAAATGATAGAAGACGAACCTCTTGCGGAAAGACCTTCAAATTCAAAAATTCAATAACAACACGAAAATAGCGAGCACTTTTGTGAGTTAAGACCGTCGATAGAGTAGCAAGTTAATTTTGAATCGGTTTAGCGATCAACAAATTGTAATCCTGGATTTAGGATTGAGAAAAGAGTGCACCAAGATAGTTCCACAAAACCTAAAAACGAAGCAGAAGACCAATCGGAGGGATGTCTATCTTCAACGCCTGAAACACCCTAAGATGGAACCAGAATTTTTCAATTGCGTGATCAAAAATAATGCATCATGAATATTTTAGTTCAACCCCCAAGACAAATTGCCAGAGTAAAATAAAGCAACCTCTCCTCATCACAATAAACCAAGAATGAGCAAATTCAAAATCAAATAAATACGCAGGTGTTGTGTTTCGCTTTCTTTGTTGTGGCTTCACACGTGAGTGGATCGTGCACAAGAAATTCGTGCCTCCAGGAAAAAAGTGCTTTCTTGCAAGGCTCCCGAAGAGGGTGGCACGTGTTCTACCAGGCCTTGCACGCACTTGGATGCTGCACCAGGACAACGCCCCATGTCACACGGCATTCTTCATCAATGCGTTTGGTGAGCATTCCTTTATTTCCTCGGCCCCCCTCTTTGCCGGGTCTCAATCCCTGTTACTTTTTTTATTCCCCAGTCAGAGATAATACATGAACTGACGACATTTTTGTGTTTTGAATAACAACCAGAGTAGTGCAACCGACGAGCTCAAGCGCGTTCGAGCTCAAGCCTTTCAGCACTGCTACAAACAGTTGAAACAACGCCTCCGTCGATATGTAGCTGCCTAAGGGCGCTACTTCGATGGGGATAAACTTTAGGTATAAAAACGATCGAATTTCTGATTACAAAATCCAGACAGTTCTTTTTCTGCCACTCCTTGTAATTTTCTGGATTTCACTGTCATGCTCCGTGAGGTTAAAATATGTTAGTCCCGATCACAACAGTATGTTTGATGTAGTGCAATCAGTATACCCAGGACCAACTTTTGGGGACACGGAGGCTTAGTTCCAAATTTTAGTGACACGTGGCATATCGACTTTCAGCATTTACACAGCGTAGGTTCGCGCTTCGATCGCAATCTCGCATTTCTTTACCGTCCCTACCCTCACCGCCCTGCTACGGTCGTACGGTTCGCCGATGCCCTCTCCTTTCCGCGCCGTCCGTCTGCTTCTGTGGCCACGTGCTGCGTCCTGTGCGAAAATTGTTGAAGCGATAAAAGGAAGAATAAAGAAAAGTCCGCTCTTTTCGCACAATAGGCGCCAACATCATGGAAGAAAGAGAAAGGGGGAAGGATACGCGAAAAAGATAAAATTTCTTTGAGAAACCAGATTCATTCCTGAGGCCTATTTCGCAGTCGTGTCTAACCACGTTAGTAAAATACTGAAAGAAAAGCGGCCAAATATCGCTGGGTGTATTCATTCGTATGGCTTCGCTTTTGGTGCGCGTCTTGTCCTGGCACTGTAGATTTTCCTGTTCTCCTATTCTCACCTTTCATCCTCCTTCATTGTGTCGCCCCCCCCCCCCCCCCCCCCAAGCTGACTTCTTTGCGTTTCTCCCGTGTGCTTTAGAGAAAGAAAACAGAAATGAATAGTGAGGAGCAAAATTGATTGAGCGCACCCGGTAAGTCAGACGTGTAAGCATAAACTATTAAATTATCAGACTTAGACAGAACCAACGTAGCTTTATATTCGATAGTTCATGGTACTAATGCCCTGTTTTATTATTTTGTTGTCATCATTGGAGGTTCTTGTTTGTATTATCGTCGTTCTATTATATTCAATTTGGTTATTTCCCTCAGCCCTTAAGTAATCTCTTCGACCCGTTACCGGTATTCAGCAATAGTCCAGAACTTCATCCCAAGCGTTAGGTAATGCTAAACTTGCTCGTTTAATGAAAATTCAATAGACGAGTTGTTCGTTGTTATGACTGAATTATGACCGTGTTCCGCAAATTATTCGGCAGTTGAATATCAACGCAAAAGAAAATATTGGGGCAGTCTTCTTGACCCAAAGACAGATAACTTGATGTTTTTGCCAGACTGCTGAACCGAACGCAAACCTGAGTGGAAACCCGGACCAAAATGAATTTTTTTACCAAACCGGAACAATACCGAAGTATAAATCGAACATTTTCCAATGAAGCCGGATCGAAAAACAAAACAATCTTATTCAGCGGTTTACGGTTGAGTGAGAAACGGTTTGGAGAAACGAAAAGCGAGTCAGTTATTCGAATTTTTACTTCTGCTCATTAAATGCTAATAGAGCTGGGCCACCGTGCATATCACGCGCATTAGATGGATAGTTGATAGCTGAGCGGGCCGCAGCGAATAGCAGTCCGGGCAGCACAGGAAAACGAAGCAGGCTACATATGGATAGCGGACGGAGCCGCAGGGGGTAATGGAGGAGACAGCATCGCATACCTGATCGGGTGACATGGCGGATAGCGGAGCGGGCAGCGTTGGTTAGGGGAGCGGACCGCATCGCACAGCAGAGCGGGACGCAGCGGATATCCGAGTGGGCAGCATAAGATAGCTGCAAGGAGGCCATAGCGGATAGGGGAGCTGGCCATATATGGACAGCAGAGTGTGTCGTAGAGGGGTAGTAGAGCGGACCGCATCGGATAGGTAAGCGGACAGTAACATCGTTTTAAAAACTTCGTCCTATGGTATAAAGGGACACACCGGCGGCTCCCAGAAAAACGCCGTCGTGTGCGTCATACAGTAACTGCGACGCAGTTTGCAAACTTCACTCCGCCATGCGCAATAGCGCAAATGCATTTGCATACGGGACGCTTGGGCGATAAATTAGAGGACCGCTTTCGATTTCTTGAGTGCGTATATATATTTCTTTAATGCGCCACAATACTTAGCGACCTTCCCCACCCCGGCCCCCACCACCCGCCTTTATATTCTGTCCGTTTGTCGGTCGGTCGGTCAGGACAAACCGTAGACCATTCGCACTCTCCTCCACTTCTCCCGCACCCGACACCCACCGAACACCCCCACCTCTCCCTGAAAGTTCCTCTACCCGCTTCTACTCCCACAAACCTCTACCCTCGACCTTAGACCATCCATCCACCTTTCCTTTGCATTCCCATTCATCCATCGCTTACTCTCTCCTTCTTACACAATCCAGCCCGCCCCCCTCCCTCTGGTCCTAGAACCTCTACGCCCTCCCCATAGTTTCTCGATTGATCCATGCTCGTTCGCGCACCTCCGTCCTCTGCTTTCCGTTCTCCTTATACCTCCACTGATCCCCAGTTCCTCTGACGTAGACCCTCCAGACTACCCCTGCTACCACTCCCCCTAGACTACTCAAACGCACCCTTCTCTCGAGCAGCATCTGCCCCTCCCTACCACTTGCTCGTCCCCGTTACACCATCCACCATCCTCCACCCTCCCGCTTTCCTCCTTTCCCCCACCTCCTGGACACCATGTTCTACTACCTTGTCACCACCCACTTACCCATTCGTAAACCCTAGCCCGCACGCACCCCTTCCTTCCAACCAACATCAGACGCCTTTTCCCTATCTCCCTCAGCCACCCCTAAACTACATTCCTCCCTAATCCTACACTTTCTCTGTAAACGATTCACCCATCCTTTCCCCGCTTCCCTGCTGCCTACACCACCCAAAATGCCCCACACACTGTAGGTGGTCCCATAGCCACCTCCCCCAACCTACGCCTTTCAGTAGAAGTAGACCATTATATCACCTTCTCCACAGATCCCCACCCCCTCTTTCACTCACTCTCCACCTACATCATGCCCCCTTTTCCTCCTTCCCTTTCCCCCAGCTCTTCCTTTGCCTTATATCCTCTATTCAATCCATGAGCTTTTCACCAGTGTTGTGCCCGTTGCCGAAAAAAGTAACAAAATAGCAAGCTACTCTGTTAGTTTGGTAGAAATTAACGTGTTATTGAGCTACGTTACTTTTTTACAAACGTAACGATATACCAGTTGCTCGTTACTTTTCAAAAAATAACGAACGATACTTTTACGTTACTTACGTTACTTTATGTGTTCGGAGTGCGTACATGTTTCTGGCAGAGACGTAAGCGATAAGCTCTCCTTAACAAGCTTCGATAAAGATAGACATTTACAGAGTGGTTTCATAGTGTTTTGATGCGCGAAGGAGCTTGATTTTCGGCATGCGGAGAAGGCGTTGAAACTGCAACATTATCTGATTCCGTCTGCTCTAGCTGATACATTTCATTCAGTCCTGGCCGGCGAGGACGGAGCTTCGTTATTCCAGTGTCCATCTCACACGCAGAATGAGTCGGAGATGGTAGTCAATCGGCTTTTATAAACTACAGCATACGAACGGGGACTGCTGGAACACAACCAACACTCCTCATCTTTACGCCGGTTTTAGTAACAGTCCGGTCTCGCTACCATTACCAGAGACTGATTTACTTCACTATGTGGAACAGAGTAACACCGGTTACCAGCACACTGGTCATAATCACTTGCTGCCTCTTACCAGTAATAGCTCTCCTCAGTTTTTCTGCGGCGGAGTAAGTGTTTCGTGTTTGTAAGTCTCTCTTTACAGGCTTAAACTTTTTTTCTTTTTTTCTTGTGGTCCGGAGGGGATTAAAGACCAATCAATCGAAAGATTCTTTGTTTGTACACAAAAGAGGGTCAGGAACTTTCAGGCAGCGAGGGGGGAGAGCGAGAATAAAAATTCCACAAAGGGTGTGTTTTTTTTTAACTAGGAGAAACGAGCAAATCGCTTCGCCACTAGGTTGTCCACTTGTTGTAAACAAATGACTTCCCCCCCCCCCCCCCCCACTGGTCCACCTCTGCTGCACAAAGCAGAGGGGGAAGAGGAGGGAAGGAGGGGCTGTAACGCAGTCGTTTCGTTCAAGCCTTGTAAATAGTAACATTTATGAAAAAAAAAAGGAAGACGAATGGAATTAGCTGGTCGCCGTAGGTTTTTTTTGCCTCGAGAAGCGAGACAGTGTCACCTTTATCGAATGCCCTCTTTTTAGCACAGAGATGTTTTTTTGTTTTGTCTTTTAAGTTGACGGATGCTGCTTTTATACAGTGATAAGCTTGTGCAGGATTTTTGAGATGGATGGGTGAATAGATGGACTGATAAGTGGAAAACTCACTGTTTTAGGAAATCGAAGGTTCAGAAGTCTTAGCAGTAAGACACGGCACTTCTGGCATTGCGTGCTCGGAGCGCAAGCAGCTGCCCCTCCAGCAGAGAAGCAAGATCCTTCTTATTGAGCTTAGTGCACCTAAATCCAGTCCTCTCTAACGTTTCCAGTTTTATGCACAAGATTTCTATTCTAAACGTTAGATCAGGCCGTCAGACCTTTTCCCAAATACCTAATGTATTTCACCAGCTTTGGTCAAAAGTAGCGAGTAACGAGTAACGTAACTTAATAGCCGATACCGTAAAAAGGTAACGAAAATGCTTTACTCGTTAGTCATTCAGAATACTAAATGAGGCAGGTGTGTCGTGGTGGCAAGGCGAGCGGTTGAATATGAATACATAAAATTGAAAGAAGGTACGACGGAGGATAAGTTAATAGACAAATTCGCTTTCTTTCATTCGGCAACGACGTTTATTTTGGGCAGAGACATTGCACCCTGAACGAGACCCCGACTAAGATAGGTTGATAAGGGGAAGGCTAACTGGGAGATGGAAAGGGTGATATGGGGGACGGAAGGAAAACTCGGAGATGGAAAGCATGATAAAGGGAAGGAAAACGGGAGATGGAAAGGGTGAAAGGAGATGGGATGAGAGAACCACGAGGCACGGGCAGCGCTACCGTGATGGTGTGTATTTACGGGGAGTTGCGAAATTTTTCAAGTTCAGGCCTGATGAATTCTAATTCCCGTCTTGATAAGGTTACTGAGGCCGATGAAACGTTGTTTTCTGCGTTCTGGATGAGAAAGAATTCGATGATTTCACGTCCGTGGCGATTGCGGTGTCCCCTCTCTTGTCTTGGTTCCTGCGAAGTCAGGCGCGCATCCAATGCATTCGTTCGCGTGAACCGCGATCGGATGAATGGGGTTGTCAGGTTCTTGAAGTAGCTTCGTTTTGCGTGCTCTCTTAGCGGTCATTGATACATCGGCCGGTTTGTCCTATGTACTCGGCTCCGCATTTGAGGGGATCGAGTAAACTTTTTCTGTGCAGCAAGTCCGGAAAAGCGTGGCGTGCTTTTTTTCGCTTTCATCCGAGTGTCACTTCTCGTCGGCTTCCTCGAGCTTCTGCAACTGTACCTAAAATCAACAATAATCGAGCACGAAGGAAAAATCTGGATACAGAAATCCGGGGTGTGTATAGGGTCTTGCCTTGCACCCATATTAAGTGAAATCTACCTCTCTTATGTCGATAGAACCATACAGGTAAAGCTCAAGAATACCTAGCCCGGAATGCACTGTAGTCCGCTACGTGGATGACTACCTGATCATTCACCCTGTATCCGATAAAGTCGAGGTGATCGTGGCCTCGTTCGAAAGCGCAGGAGGCACACTGAAATTCAAAAAGGAAGATCCATCCTCGGAAGGGCTGCAGTTTCTGGACCTACGATTGAAAAAACCAACGAAGGCGTTTGCTGGGCGTTCAGTCAGCGTTCTGAAAAGCCGGTGCTCCCTTTGAGAGTGCTCATTCAAAGACTGTCAAGATCGGTATCATCAAGACGTTAATCACATCAGCTAAAACGAAATCCTGTCAACATTCGGCAACAGATAGCATAAAGAGCCAAACTCGACGACTCCTGAGTTCCGGATATCCGGTGGAACGCCTCGTGTCTGTTTTCCACCAACTTATTAACCCAAAGCCAACTACAAAACCGCCTTTCAGTCGAAGGATAGCCAGCATACCATACATTCATAATGCCTCCCATCGTATCCGTTCCATCGCATCACGCTATGACACTAAAGTTGTCTTTTCCAGTAGATTCAAATTGGCAAGCATGTGCAACATGATCAACCGACAAGAAGCCAAGCCGGCTCTGCGAAAAAAAGCACGCCACGCTTTTCCGGACTTGCTGCACAGAAAAAGTTTACTCGATCCCCTCAAATGCGCAGCCGAGTACATAGGACAAACCGGCCGATGCATCAATGACCGCTTAAGAGAGCACGAAAACGAAGCTACTTCAAGAACCGACAACCCCATTCATCCGATCGCGGTTCACGCGAACGAATGCGTTGGATGCGCGCCTGACTTCGCAGGAACCAAGACAAGAGGGGGACACCGCAATCGCCACGGACGTGAAATCATCGAATCCTTTCTCATCCAGAACGCAGAAAACAACGTTTCATCGGCCTCAGTAACCTTATCAAGACGGGAATTAGAATTCATCAGGCCTGAACTTCAGAAATTTCGCTAACTCCCCGTAAATACACACCATCACGGTAGCACTGCCCGTGCTTCGTGGTTCTCTCATCCCATCTCCTTTCACCCTTTCCATCTCCCGTTTTCTTTCCCTTTATCACCTTTCCATCTCCCAGTTTTCCTTTCCGTCCCCCATATCACCCTTTCCATCTCCCAGTTAGCCTTCCCCTTATCAACCTATCTTAGTCGGGGTCTCGTTCAGGGTGCAATGCCTCTGCCCAAAATAAACGTCGTTGCTAAATGAAAGAAAGTGGTTGTCCTGTGCTTGTCCTCCGTGTTTTGAGCTCTTTCAATCCTATGTACGTTACTGCGTTAGCGAAATATGTAACCTCATTGACGCAGTGCAACGTCGTTACTAGTAACGCGTTACCTCCAACACTGTTTCTCACCAACCTCAGCCTGTTCAAGGACCCCTCCTCTCTCTCCCGCTTCTACGGACTCTTCTATACTCCGTTTCACAATAACTTGGCGAACTCTGGAGGCTGCGGCCCCCACGACCTAATAAGAGCGCCGGGGCAGGACATGTGATAACACTCCATGGTGGAGGCCACGGGGACCTCGTTACCTCCACAACACAGCCGTCCGTGTCAAATAGTAGTTGAATGCGTCTTCTATTTTTAATGGCAATTAAACTCGAGAGATTTCATTTATAACAAAAAGATGTGAAGGATAAAGAATACATAATTACAAATTTATGAGTTTTAATTATATTTAAACCAAAAAAGTGACGCCACGTCCGTATCCGCTCGATTTTTTGCGCCTTGTAACGCCGTGGCCTTTGGCGATCGCCGGTGATCGCAGCCGTTTCAGAAAACAAATTGGGTCGCTTGTATGTTTATATTGCCCAGAACTTAGTCTGCCTCTAGGGAACGACTTGTCTCCTAGCTATAAATTAGAAATTTAGCCAGTGCAGTACAAACCGCTAGCCTGGGGCCTTTAACATGCACTACGTAGTAGTGACCCAGGTAGCCCTCGAGTTCTGGGCCAACACTTGGCTTCTTTGTCTTGAGCTTAGGGCATTGAAAAGCCCGAAGAAGCCAAAGCAGAGCCAAAACCTGGCCTCCCTTGGCCACAGTCTGGGTATTTTTGCCCTAATTTGCCAAACAAGTGCTAAATTTAGGCTTCACTTCCTGGTAGTTTGGCTGTCATCTGGCAGTCTTTTGGGCCCAAATCACCTAACAAATGCCAGAGTTAGGCTTACTGCTCTCAGCAGTTCGGCAGATATTTGGCATTTTTAATATAAATCGCTGCAAACATATGCCAAAGTTAGGCTTCACTTTTTGATAGTTCGGCTGTCATCTGGCACCTTCGGGCCAAAATTGCCACATTCGGACTGTTGAGTTGGATTCGACAACCGCGTAGCCCGGTTGACATCGGGCAATCTTTGGGCCCAAGTCGCCAAACTAGTGCCAAAGTTAGGCTCTTCGGTCTCCAGATAGTTCGGCTGTCATCCGGCAGCTACGGGCCAAAGTCGCCAAACAAGTTGCCGTTACGCTTCGCTTCCCGATAGTTCGGCTGTCATCTCGCAGCTACGGTCCAAAGTTGCCAAACAAGTGCCAGAACTAGGCTTAGTGCCTTGAGTTCGGCTGATGAGGTATTTGATGCACACTGCGTGCACGCGGGTGGTCTTCATCTTAATTCTGTGAAATCAAGTTTTATTCGGCTGGCCACTTTATCTTATTTTGGGGTGTCTCTTGATTTCTCCAGTCCAAATGTGGGCTGAATGTTTTGGCGCGGCTGGGCATGGCTTTGCAAAACGCAAATGGACCTTTCCGAGAAGCGTTCTGCGCAGCGCGAGCGCCCGATGCCAAGCGGCGGAAGTTGAAACTCAAAAATCGAGGAAATTCGGAAGGAGGCTGTAGATCAGCGAGTAGCAAACGTAATTGCAGCATACATATAATTGTGTTACGCAAAAAGAAAGCGGACGGAAAGAATAACACGACGTTTAAGTGGACGCCACGGATGCCCCACTTGATCGGCGCGTGGGGCACGCCCGCTGCTCAGAGAACGAAGAAACTGGTAGCGTAGCTCCCATTATCGATTGGTAGCGCAGGTAGGTCCCTTCCTCGATTTTTAGTTCGTGCAGCCACCGCCCGGTGCCGTCGGTATGCGAAAAAGGTCCATTGTGCCGGGATGTTGTACTCGCGCGTAGGTACGCACGCAAATATCGGGACGCGCCGTGAGACTCGGTTCGACATTAAGGCGCGTTCACACCGGCGATGGGATCTAGTCGCGCGATAACTTTCATGCAAAAGCGACCATCGCGGGCGAAAGCGACGCGATCTGAGCAAGTCAGCCTTGCTGACCCGACTTTTGCGATGCGATCCCTAGTCGGGGAGATGCTGAGCCAATCAACGGCGTTCGGAGCGAGAATTTTTGAGAAGCCACTCGCCAACGAAGGCGTTGGACTCGCTCATCGAACACGCCAAAGTGACCATCCATTTTTTTTTGCGATGCGATTTAATTGCATTGCGCGACTGCTTACGTTTTCGGTGTGAATGCGCTTTACAAAAAGTGCTGAGTCCGGCTTAGCGCTGCGAGAGACTGGTGCGACATGTCTCCTCAACATATATCATTATTAGGCGGCGCATTGCAAAAGCGAGCGTGGCTCTGTGCGTGTCTTTCACTTGGACTGAGCACTGTCAAATCCTAGCGATAACAAAAGCGGAAACGACCGGGGCTCCGTGGCGCTGCCCTTGCATCACACTTGGCGAATTAAAATGAAATCCCGAACTTGTACTATTTTAGCGTGTTCGTACTTTTAAAACATTTAGAAAGTGGAGACGCATAATGGACGATACAGACAGTGACAATCTTTCCAACTTCAACAACATTTGTTTTTCGGCTTCAAGCTCAAAGCCCACCCGCTCCGTGGGAGTACAGGGAAAGGAAAATCTTGGGGGAAGGAGAGGAAGCGGAGGAAGTGTACGCGATCGCCCTGTCCCTACGGGGCCAGGTACATTGCACAAACGGGGGGATGCCTCAACGACCGACTCCGAGAACATCAAAGGGACGCCGGATTCTCAGCACTCGATCGTCATTCACGGAAGAAATATCCCGGCTGCGCCCCTAATATCGCCGGCGCGACAGCCATGGGAGGCCACTGCGAGCGAGACGGAAGAGAAATAATTGAGGCCTATCGGATGGCGACAAGCCCGCAAAACATAAGCACCTCTTCTATTTCGCTCTCAGAAAGGAGATGATCTTTCTGAGGCTCACAATGGAAGCCGAACGCTGACAGACTCAGGCAAAGCTGACAAGGTCACCAACAGAAGCGGCCTTTCCTTTCATTCCGTTCCATTTCATTCCAGAGAAGGGCTGGGATTCCGCCGTCCCTTATTTCCCTACTGTTAGGGATTGTCCGGTCGAAACCGGAAGTACTTAAGTTCTTGCGCTCGTTACGTCGAGGGAGCCTTCATGTAGACAAACGTCATTTTTATTTTGATATATGATCTCCCGTTATTAATTAAACCTTTCATGAGCCTATGTACGAAACTGCACCCCGAATTTCGCCAGTGTCAATGGCTGACATCCGTAGGTGCTGCGTGACGTCACAAAACGCAAAGGTTTGTCGGATGGTCGGGATAACAAGCGTTGGTCTATGGATGTCTTGTATTTTGTTTCGAATTATATAGTCTCCTAGGCTGTACCCTACTTAAATACGGTTCTTTTAATGCAGTTCCCAAGCATGTGCAAAAAAGTCGCGCCTTTTAGCAGGAAATTACTCGCAGACAGCCATAAGCTTCGAGCAAACGTCTGCCGTTTCGCGCAAACACAACTGCGGTTGCCACCGATCGAACTAGGGGCACTTGCAAAGTAAAGGATGCAGATTTCGCCTCTGAAGCGGCACCTAAGTACACGAAGCGGCATCTGGGTACACATGTCAGCGGATCCACTGGATCGGTGATGAGGCTGCGGGTCGTTCCCTCAGAGGCGACGTCCGCGGGTCGAAGACAAACGGCGAATCGTTCAAATGCATGTCGTCCCTTGACTTGGACGAGCTTGGTGAATCGTAGTCACGCTCCATTTTCAGACGCGGGTCAAACAGAACCGGGCTGCACACGTGCTAAATACAACTTCTGGTATCGTTTCCAGATGGCCTAGCCGTTGGTTTCGGTTTCGTTGCATAATCAAATTGATTGATCCGATTTGGGCGAGGAGTGGATGGACGTAGTTTAATATCGTTGGCACAGCATCACACCTGAGCTTACGAGCCTTCTGTCCGCTTAGAGCTCAGCTCGTAGCTCTCTTCTGTGAGATGATTGCTGCATAAGCGGGATCTTGATCTTGACGGGAACCTAGTCCCTACGCACGGCGACGATCCACTTCGCTCGTCACTGCACGTCTCGCGGAAAAGTGTGGAACGTCATGTCTTGGCTCGCATGTGCTGGCCGGTGGTTGTGGCACCCAACCGCGCAACAAAAATCTCACCCAACTACGAAACAAGTTGAGCACAACAACAAAAACGAAGCACGCTGAGGCAGACAAAAATGCTCGCTTTGTGTTTTGTGACGTCAGAGCTTCAATGTTGCCAACGAAAGCAGCGTTTACGCTAGAATGCGATTGGAGCAGCATAAATTCAATTACTCACGCAGAGGGTCATATAAAATTCAGATATTGCACGTACAATACGTCTCGAGGCAATAACAATGATATTCAATTGTTTTCTCGAATACAAAATTTGACCGGACAATCCTTTACACAGTAAGGTGCCTACATGTTTCCGCCGTTCCGGCGGAAACATGTGAGGCACCCTATGTTGAACAGGTCAGCATACACTCCCTCCTGTAGCTTTGGCTGTACAGCAGGATTATTTTTTTTATAAGTTGTTCTCGTTTTTTTTGTTTTTTTTTTTATTCTAAAGCGTCGAGAATGCAGGGGAGCTTAGCTGCTTTGTTGATGCCCTTCGACCTCGCCTCTTTGCAAATCCTCCCCACCTGCTTTTGTGTCTTGGCGTGGCTGTCAGCGAGCGCGACAGTCGCTTTAAGCAAATTAAAGGGGTGGAGTGAAACGCGTGACCTTTCTACGTAGGACGCGCAGGGACAAAAATTTTCGGACGAAAAATTTGTCACGTGACTCTCTCTGTCATGCTGATAGGATCTCTGGGGCTGTTGTTTTCGCCGTTTGCCTAGTTAGTAGAAACAGGCGGGTCACGTAGATCCGGTTTTTCGAAATGCGCTCTTTAGTGTTCTGTCGCTTTCGTGCTGCTGCGGACGCGGCCGTGTTTTTTCGTCGTAAACGGCCGGAATACGTCCATGCCAATTTTTCGGTAACAGCCATTTCTTTCACCGGAGTTAGTGAATTCTTGTGATGTGTTTGCCGGACAGGCTTCGACAAAAACTGCTCTTCGCCGACGACGATGACATCAGTTGAATGTGCGCAACCTTCTTTCTGGAGAGTGTTTGTGGGGTGCCTGAGTTGGATTATGCATCTATCAAGGATTACATGATATCGCCCTTTTATTAGTAAGTGCAACTGCAAGCATGCTTCTGATAGTAGTCCTCGCTTTCCCTCTCAATCTCTGCGGATTTTTGAGTGATGAGTTCTGCTTCTGGCATGAGGGGCAGTGTTAATTCTAGCTTTGTAATTTGCTTTTCGTTTTACAGAGAAGTGTGACCTTTGTGAATACGTCGACAATACACTGTGTGTAATGATAGTGGTTTAATAAACTTCTGGTAGCGTTCGAAACAATTTTGTTTGTCCGTATATGTGATTGGATATGCAACAAATGTTATGCAACGTACACATACTTGCACGACGTTCGGCATTACTTCGTCACTCCTGTGGCAGACCAGAGAAAAGCCAAACTTTGGCACGTCCCAAATACCAAAATTAGGCGTTGCTCTGGCAGTTATGGCTGAAGTATGGCACCAACTTTGGCGTTCCTCTGGCAGACCAGAGCAACGCCAAACTTTGGCATCTCTGAAATACCCAAATTAGGCGTTGCTCTGGCAGTTATGGCTCACGTATGGCACTACTTTGGCACTCCTGTGGCGGACCAGAGAAAAGCCAAACTTTGCCATGTCCAAAATACTCAAATTAGGCGTTGCTCTGGCAGTTATGGCTCAAGTATGGCACTACTTCGGCACTCCTGTGGCAGACCATAGAAAAGCCAACTTTGGCACGTCCCAAATACCAAAATTAGGCGTTGTTCTGGCAGTTATGGCTGAAGTATGGCACCAACTTTGGCGCTCCTCTGGCGGACCAGAGAAACGCCAAACCTTGACATACCCCGAATTCCCAGATTAGGATTTACTATGGCAGTTATGGCTCAAGTATGGCATCTCAATCTTTGGCGCTCCTCTGGCAGACCAGAGAAACGCCAAACCTTGGCATGCCTCGAATTCCCAGATAAGGATTTACTATGGCAGTTAGGGCTCAAATATGGCACCAACTTTGGCACTCCTCTCTCGTACCAGAGAGAGAGCCAAACTTTGGCATGCCTACTAGGATCGCCCAACTAAGCCTATAGTTAGGCACCGTACTTTGGCACTGATGAGTGCCATGGTGCAACAACCTAACTGCGCCAAAATTGGTCCCTTATGTTTGCCAGACCTTTGCCCAAGTTGGGCATTCCTCTGGTGTGCTACCTGGGGATACACGATCGCACGCCGGTGCATTGCTCATCCAGATCAAACGGGCAGGAATGGGGATCGAAAACATGATCAATGGGTTCTGCAGCTCGAGCTTTCACCCCACGTCTTCCGAGCTGGTGTGCGCTAGCCCACTCGGCCTCCGATCCCTTTTTTTTCTTTATTGCACGGCCTCCGATCCTTTCGGCCGTTTCCGCTCAAAACATCGCACTGTGCCCTGGCATTAGCAGCCGTCACAGATTCGCGGCTGAATTGGGCGTATGCTTGTCTCAAGAACTGTTTCCGAAGTGCTCGCCATTGTAGCGGACGGAAATGTTTCTACGGTGGACGTTCAACCGAAGTTGGTTGGTTTCGGAGCATACGACTCTTGGCTAGCAGACGACAGCCGGTCCCTCCGAGCCTCGCGTTTCGCATTTGGCGTGGTGACAGAAATGCTCACGTGACGTTGATTCAGGTGCCTCGCTCCGACGCTCTTATTGGGTCGCGGGGTCCTAGCCTCCACAGTTTGCCAAGTCTTGATGAAACGGAGTATAGACCCAATCCACCACCGCCTCCCCTACAACCCTCCATCCATACTTGCCTTCTCATCAATCTCCTCACTCCGTCACCCGCGGTGAAAAGGATTTTTCAGTTGGAGTTGTAGTAGATCGTTTTTCTCCTCCGCTACGGTATCCGTGAAGAAAACGCCGCAGCTGCGCATGCGCTCCGCAAGCCTTGTCTCCATAGTTCCAAGTATTGTGGCGGATTACGGAGCGCTATCCGGGTGCTTAGCGAGCTGCGGAAACGGTCTCCTAGAACTCCCTAATGTCGCTGCGCTCTTGAGTCGCGCGCGCTAACGTCGCAGCGCTCTTGAGTCGCGCGCGCCAACGTCGAAGCGCTCTTGAGTCGCGCGCGCTAACGTCGCGGCGCTCTCGAGTCGCGCGCTCTAACGTCGCGGCGCTCTAGTGTCGCGCGCTCTAACGTCGCGGCGTTCTAGTGTCGCGCGCGCTAACGTCGTGGCGCTCTACTGTCGGCGCTCTAAGGTCGGCGCTCTTGTGTCGTGCGCTCTGGTGTTGTACAGCCGTTGTTTACAAACAAACGCGTGCGTCTAGCGGCGAGAGCATCGCCTCGCATTCGCGATAAGGCGTGGGCAAGAGGTGCGGCGTCCCGCATCAGCAACACATTGAATGCCTCGTTGACAACGCCCGTTTCAGTTCGCGTTTTTTCTTCTTCTTTTTTTTTGTATTATTATAAGTAGTTCTTTTCCCACAAAATCAGGCGGAAAGGGTAGAATCCAGCGAAAAGGCACATGCGGCACAGACCTTTTCTACCGAGAACTTATGTATCGAAGGAACTCACAGCACTTCAAATGTATTTAATGTTTCTTGTACTTTCTGGGTGTTTTCTTCCTTCTGTGATGGGATAGGTACCTTGAAAGCGTATAAACTAACATTATTTTAAAACAAGCGTTTTATTATGTGTTTGTATTATGCGAAAAAATCTATGTGTTAATGCCAGGGTCGATCGAACAAATTCTAAATGTTCGGCTGAGCGTTTGCCCTGTATTCTGCCTTTAACATCCGGCGGACAAGCACAGAAAACAAAATTTTTTTTTGTCATACATTGCTATTATAAGTTGTAGCAAAAACCGAAGCAGACGAAAATTCTTAAATATTAGCTTCAAAACTGCCCCTCCCGACGATTTTTATCCAGTGACTCGACCCTCGAATCAGCATGCATGGGCCCCTCTTTTCCGCGGAATACACTGCGAGAGCTCTGTAATATGCGACAAGTTGCCCTACTACAAGTTGACCTGCTTCGAATTGTATTTCGACAAACAGTCCTACAGTTCACTCTAGATGCATTCCATGGCGGATAAGGGATCCGGGCAATATTGTCCCTAAAGAAAAGTGGCCGCTTATTGCAACATACTGCAAGTGAAATGACCAGCGACAAGAGGGGTACAGAGGAGAGGGGAAGCAAGGAGGGGAGGGGGGAAGAGGTCAAGAGTAAAGGTCAAAGACACGAACACACGATAACGCAAAAGTGAGAGGGAACGAAAGCAAGGGGAAAAAAGAGAGGGTACTGAGAGTGAAGTGATTTGGGAGCGTGGAGAAAGGGAAGATACAGGGGAGGAAGGGCGGACGGAGCAATTAGACGGCGAAACTGGATAGAAGACGGGACGGAGGAGAAAGAGAAGAGGGGAGGAAGAGCAGACGTAGGAAAGAGGAGCCCGAGGGAGAGGGGAGGGAGCAAGGTGTGACCGGGAATGAGAAATATGTGGAGGAGGAGGAGCAGCAGTCCAAGATCAAAGGTCAAAGGCCACGAACACACAATCACATGACAGATAGAGGAGGGGTGGGGGAGAGCAGGAAGTGAGGGGTTCAAAGGCAACGAACATGCGATCATACAAAAAAGAGGTGAGGGAGAGGAGAGCAGGACTGCAGGCGCATCTACGCGCCCGCGGTCCTGCTCCCGGGTGGCTGAGAGTCTGAGACGCGCAACGCATATCCACCCTGCTTCCCTCCATTCTACGAGGGAGGCGAGGGGTCGCTTCGCGCCGCGACCACCGGGGAGCAGGACCGCGGGCGCAAAGATGCGCTCCGATAAGAAACCGAAATCTAGAAACCCGTCCAAACGGAACGTTTTACAGAATGCCATAAAATGCTGCCCCGGCGTTATTACCTTCTAAAAAAAAATAGTTGATTTAGTGGTTTTCGATGATGCTCAGCAAGCAAACGAACAACTTATTTTTTTCGCGGGCTCAGTACTTCGCGATTTAGGTGAAAGTTGAGAGTTTGGAAAAATTTTCGGGTTCTAATTTTTCCGACGCGGTGGGATCTCAATATAGATTTCAATGTGTTTACATTGTTCCGGAATATTTCGTGGGACCTGTTTTTCGCGAATTATAAACGATTCGCGAAATTCGTGAAAATTATTTTTTTGCAAAAATTGAGTAGTCTACAGAATATATAAGTAAAAAGCATAAAGAAACAAAAAGTTTCGGTTTGTCTACGTTTTGATGGTTTACAACAGCGCCGCGATGAATCTAAGAAAGTAAGAACTTAAGTGAGTTCGAACCCCAGACAGCCAAATGCACGCCCGACTCGATAACCGCTGCGCCACACCGCATACAGCATGAGGAGCACAAACCTTGCTTATGACCCTGAGTACGGGCCATCGGTGAGGCTCTCGGGGGAATGTCGCTCGATGTGCGTTCAGGAACTTTTCTGAATGGTACAACCATGAATCAACCAGGCTAAAGGGGTCGGGCATAGTCCCGATATTCTTAATCAACGCTTACTTTTTTCAGGTGTCTGCCTAGATAAATTTAATACCGAAAAGTTCGTCTGCCTGGCGAGATTTTCCATACAAACGGAGCTGAAATACAATTTCGTTTAGAACCCGCATACTTTTTTCAGGTGTCTGCCTAGATAAATTTAATACCGAAAAGTTCGTCTGCCTGGCGAGATTTTCCATACAAACGGAGCTGAAATCCAATTTCGTTTAAAATCCCCTTCCCCTGTTTCTTCAGCCTTTTTTTGTGTCGAGGCAATATCAACACCCATCAAGAACCCATGTCTGAAATCGCTTTGGCATCGTTGCGCTCAATTTTATTTTATAACGAAGAAGCGAATTTTGCCATTTAAGTTTTTACAGGGTACCGGCCTCTGGAGCAAGATGGCGCAAGTGGACAATGACCCTCATTGTTGGGAATGCGCAGTGACGTAATTACATGCAAGTAGGGATGTAATAAAATGTTCCGGCATGAAAAAGCAAAACAAATCTTTATTTTTTCAATGTTAAGAGGCCGCTGTTTTACGTAGTGATAGAAAGCACCAAACGCATCTACATTGTCATCCATAATATCAGACTGTTAAACATACATATATCCTTCGACTACAGAGAGTTCAGTGGGCAGTTACATTTGTAACTAACGCTAGGAACTAAGCCTACGCCGGGCGCGTTTGTGGCTGGAACGTATGGGGTTAACAAAGACAGATGGTGCACATAGATGCGCATCGTCTATTTTCGCCTCCCCTCGTTACAGGTGTTCAGCAGATGCCCAAACACAAGACAGCGTTGTATCACTTTATCGTTTCAGCGGGAAGCTCGACAAAATGCTTCTCCATATTTTGTCTTTAGTATAGAATTTTCAGCAAGGCATTGTACACGCAGGTCGCGGCTTACGCAAGAAAAATGTTGACTACATCTGAGCGTAAACGGTCTTTGCTTTCATGTTTCATCCAACGGGTTAATGTCCGAAGACAACGATGCCTTTGTCGTGCGAGCGGCTTTGAGTTCAAAAAAATAATATAACCTTTACATTTCAACTCAGATAGCACGCTGTTAACATGCACGACACTAAGCGTTTGAATGGACATGAGAGACGTGGCATTGCTGGGAGTTTAAACTGAGGCCGCCCAATACGCTGCAATCGAGGTCTATACGTATCGCTTGCCAAATACGCCCAAAACAACGCAAGTTTCGTGTTTTGTTGTGTTATTTTATTGTGTTGGTATACAAGTTGGAGATTATCTACCATGATTAAACGCCGTCATCGCCGGACTCTATGTTTACTTCTAAAATCGAAAGCAAGTGGTATTTTTTTAGTTCAGATTATCGATGAATTGATTGTAATATCATTGCTTCAAAGTCAAAACAACACACCAGGGCAAATTCTAGTGTTAGCTTACCCGAATCTGTGGCCTTTGCGGAGCTGCCACGACTCGACATTGTTGCTAAAATCTAGTTTATGAATCGGCGTAGAGGTTCCGCAGTGATCAGTAATCAATGGCGCACCGTGCTTCGCAGGGCACAGCTCAATGATTCTGAGCTCAGTCCCTATCGCGGTCTGTTTTGATCTGGATAATCATCGCCCAGCACGCTGTAGTGTATTACCACCACGTGATATACGTTAAACAACCCATACAGCAGTCATACTCCACTTGCTAAATGTCCCATCTAGAGTGCGAGTCGGCGTAAACATACCATGACCGGCTAGCTTTTCGCTGCTTATCTAACCTCTAATTCAGAAAAAGTAAAGGTTGCTCTTAAGTCTACAGGATCGAAAGGAGGTGGGTTCAAACCCTAGGTGTCCCTTGGGCAAACTAAGGGTAGTCCCTTGGGCAACAATTTTGACCGTGATTGTACTTACAGAGCTTTCCAAATCAGGGTATTTTAAGGTGTGACCATACCAATCTTTCGATAAAGTTTCTTTTTTAATATATTGTCATTCTGTTCTACGTGAACAGCATTCGCTCTCCGTCGTTTCTTAGGCTGCTTCGTGGTCTGGTATGAAGCAAGTTAGAATTTTTGTGAGTTATGCTGATCTGCATAACGTCTACTATATGCGATTATCCCGTATCACTTATATTAATACGAACGGTTCCTAAATTGTGTGCACCTGAGTTTTATTTTGTATGAAAACAGTACCTGTGACATTTTACAGGAGAATTATCAGGTGTGTTAACAAATTAAAAGTTTAGAGTTTTACGTGCAAGACCAACAAAGGGCTACTGGCATGTCCCAGCGAGCAACTGAGGATTCGTTTCGACCACCCGGTCACATTTTGACGGGCCATCAAAATTTCGGTTATACGGCCCCGTCCCCACAGTAAGCCTCCGTCATATTGCGGGCACCTCGGCCGGGATTCGAACCCGCCACCTGGAGATGCGCAAGACGCCGCGTTGCCTCGAAGCCCCCAAGGCGGGAATTAGAGGTCGTAGTAAAGGGACCAAGGAATATATATTTCAACTTCTTCCTCCTAAGCTTTAATCTTCAACTCAAAAGCCAAATGAGAAATCACCTGGTCGTGACGTGCTTTCGCATCGGAGGCGAGGACTTCAAGATTCCAACGTGTTTTTTAAGCACACCATGGATCTTTTCATTCTCAAGTGATGATAAGTGCCATCACAGGTGCAAAGAAACAATGATTGCCGCACTCATGATTCACACAAGTGTGGGAGACAGTATTTGTGGTCGTCCGGTGAAAATATTTATCGAAGACTTCGTGCTCAGCATAGAGGAAGTATTTTGTTGCAAAGAAGTATGTTTGATAGAATACAGACGCTTCACGAAGGACGCACAAGTATCAGCCATCAGTAGGGTTCCGTTTATCCGAATTAATCTGATAACCTTTGAAAAACGCGTGACGGTAAAATGTTTCCTTTGCGTATTTATCCTAAAAACTCCCAATTTCGAGGTCATGAGGGCAAAATGAAATGCAAATAAAAAACGTAATTTTACGTATAAAGTTTGTCGAGCACAAGGTTTCCGCTTCCGAAAGAAAGACCACACCATTTATTCATTTTTTTCATCTTGGGTTCTTGACAAAATGAAGTTTCCCTCTTCTCTCGGCAAGGTTCACAGAGTAAAAGGAGTCAATATACTTCTGCGCCACGACAAGTCACTCTTCCGGTATACAGTTTGGACCAAAATATTTGTGCCTCTTGGATACAGGAAGAGGATTGCATTTTTATAACATATATAAAGCTTGTCGATTTCATAAAAGTGAAGCTGAAGAAGCTTTTACGCTTCTCGTCAACTACGTTCAGAGTTTGGCCATCTCAGATTACTGGTGAATATTGAAGAAACACATTTTACAAGACTTTTGCATGGGATAGCTGGTACTCCCAATCGCAAGGACGTCTTATTGCCGAATGCCGCTGAGGAAATATATTTCGATACCTTCTGCTTTTCTCAACTTAGGGCATGTTTTTGTCCGATAATTGTTTCTTTGTATTTTGAAGTTTGACAAATTTAAAACATAATGGAATTAAACTTCGAATGTGAGAGAATTGGGAATTTCACAATTATAAACTCCGATAAACCCCGAATTTCTAGAGGAAAAGAAACTGAGGAAACACGGAATCCTGGCAATAGACCTTTTGCGAAATCCCCCAAGCGCCCCGGCCCGCGCGCGAGGAATTGTGGGAGAGACTGTCCCTCGCCTGGCCGCTCTGCCTTGAGATCGCATTGCCTTGTCGCTTGCCTCCTCTTAATCCTCTGTTTTTCGATTCCATTACCTATTTTTATCTATTCCAGTGTATTTTTTATTGCTTCTAAGTGTTTCTATTCTCTTCTGCGCGCGATATTTCTTGTATATATATAGTATTTGTACCTTTCATTTTGCCTTTTTCGACGGGAGTGCCGACGGACAACACGCCACTTCGCGCGTCGTTCCCCGGGTGAGTACTACCGTTGCTACCGATTCCTATCGCGCTGTTAGCTGTTCATTTTGGTTCATTTGACCCGCGTGCAGTCGGGAGGAGCCGTTTATAAACGCCCGCGCACATGTCATTGGGATAGGCAGATCTCTGAATCAACAATCGCGACGCGAGAGCCGAGTGCGGTGCGATTTGGACGCCCGCGCTCGCTCCGTTGACTCGCACTGTAGCGTATGCCTTCGAGTGCGCCGCTTTGTCGCCGCGAACCATTTGTCCGAATGCTTGCGAAGCTGAGGCATATGCAACGCTGCGGCGCCTGACAACTCCGCACTGCGGCGCGATGCCTTCGCAAACGCCGACGTCTCAATGTCGCGGCTTGAATGCGCCTATGACATGCCTTCGTAATCTATCTGCTAAGCGGTTGTCAGTTGCCAACGCTCTTTTTCAAAGTGCAGAGATGTGTTGCCGCGAATCATTTGTGTTGCCGCGACGTTGAACCGCCGGCGCTTGCTAAGGGCTCGCGCCGCTGCGTGCAGTTGTCAGGCAACGCAGAGTTGGATATGCCGAACGGTGTTACGGTTTCGCAGGCATTCGGACAAATGATTCGTGGCGACAAAGCGGCGTGCTGTATCTTGGTCAAGCATAAGCGGAACTCAAAGCAACGAAGCGAGCGCGGGCGGCTAAATCGCACCGCACGTTGGTTCTCGCGTCGCGATTGTTAATTCAGAGCTCTGCGCTTGACATGTGCGCGGGTGTTCATAGCGGCTCCTCTGACTGCACGCGGGTCAAATGAACCAAAACGAACACCGAACACCGCGATAGGAATCGGTAGCAACGGTAGTACTCACCCGGGGAACGACGCGCGAAGCGGTGTGTTGTCCGTCGGCACTCCACGTCGAAAAAAGCGAAATAAATACACAGATACTATATATATACAAGAAATATCGCGCGCAGAAGAGAATAGAAACACTTATGGGCAATAAAAAATACACTAGGATAGATAAAAATAGGTAATCAAATCGAAAAACAGAGGATAAAGAGGAAGCAAGCGACACGGCAAGGCGATCTGAAGGCAGAGCGGCCAGGCGAGCTAGGGACAGTCTCTCCCACAATTCCTCGAGCGCGGGCCGGGGCGCTTGGGAAACACCGCAAATCGTCTATTAGCAAAGAGCCGGACACCCATCTGCGTCCACAGCTGATGATGTCATTGAACGTTTACGTGAATTGATTTTGTCGGATAGCCGAATGAAAGTGGATGATGTAACAAATCATTTACAAATCAGCCAGGGCTTTGTCTAAGTGGTAGTTCATGAGAGGCATGGCTTTAGAAAGGTTTTGATTAAAATAAATTCCTCCTTAGTCTCCATTCCAGTAGCTATATATTGGTATCAATACTGAATTATTGCTCTATGCTCGGTGCAGGAGGCAGGCGGAGAAACCTCAGCCGGGGGCTTGAGTGTCTTTATGGAAATTTCAGGCCAAGAACCGTGTATTGATTAGAGAGCAGATGTTGAGAAAGGTGTAGCAGAGGATTGAAAATCGCCGGATCGACCTAGAAGAAGCACGAATCAACCTGAGAGAGAAAGGCAGACGACAGACTGTGAACTGGCCCGCCGAAAGCATTATCATGGAGAAAGATGACAGGCTCCATTAATCATAGGAAGAAATCATAGGAATCATAGGAATCAATAGGAAGAAGATAATAGGAAGAAGGATAGATCAGATAGTGGACACAAACCAGTTTCTCTACCAGCTCCTCTCCAAAAAGTCAGAACAACATATTTATGCTTGTCAGCACTGTGCACTCTAGAGTAACAAACAGGACTTATAGGAGGTGGGGAGGGGGAAGAGAGGCAGAAATGAAAGCTTTCTTTTGAAAACTTAGCTTTGGTGTCCTTGTAACAAATTGTTTCTCTAAATAAAGTTCAAATTTCAAAAATTATAGTACTCAGTGTAGTGTAAAAACACAGTTTTCAGATTTCTTGGTCGAGAATAGAAGTGTTCTTCCACATTTTTAAGCCGTGAACATGTCTTTGCAAACAAATATGTTAATCAGATATAACCATAGAGAGTTCCAGATTGTCCTCAATGAGGAAAATGGTCTAGCCAGGAGGGGGCGTATATGGGGCTGAAGTGACCCTCATCACTCCGCAAGTTATAGGCACCTCAGCATGCCCCCCCTCCACAAACACACAACAAAGAAGTTTCTGGCTATCTCACTATCATGCATTCTAAAAATATCACGCTCATCTACTTCCCTGCAAAGCACTTTTTCTTATTCATACATGCTGCTAGCACACATTTGAAAGCTGTCGCAGATGTAGGTGTTACATAAACAGGTGAGAACAAATACACCCTTTGAGGTCGACTGCACAGAAGGCAAATAAAACAACAACGTACACACGGGGAAAAAGTACAGATATGACATTTCAAGACAAGGCACACATAGTTGGGTAAAAACTGTGATAATTGAAATCAGTGGCGGATATAACAAGACCAAAGTATAGCACTAGGGAGAACCAGTCGCTGCTATCTACGGGGAGAGCTCTGCAAGGCTACAATAATGAAAGCATCTTAAAGAGCTAAAAAAAAACCTCCGTGCTCTGACGCTGAGCATCACGTAAGCACACGAAACGTCATGCCTAGTGTCACAATGAAACCGTTTTTTTTTATCTAAGCATATTTTAAGATGGGCCATTTCCCAAGATTCCTCAGTAGATTGCAGTATTTGTTCCTCAGGGTGCTTTGTGAGAAAGTAGATGCACTGGGTATTTTAGAGTGTATGGGAGATACCATTTTCAATTTTTTCATAGTAAATTTTCTTAGCGTTACGTCCACCACAAGTAATTTTGATTTTTTTTTCGCTTGATTAGTACTGAATTCGTAATTATAAAAATGTCTTCAGAAACTGGACATGAGGCTACATGGGAACAAAATGATAGGACGACGCAAATAAACTGCTAAAAAAAACTTCCCCAGCCAAAGCGTGACATCTGGTCAACCTAACCACACAGTGCACTGCGAAAGCCTCTTCGATTACATTGGTGAACATCACCTCATCTCCTTTGCCAGAAGCGGTGCTGGCCATCATTGCTCATGCCCAACAATTGGCGAACATACTTGGTGATGAAGGAACAAAGTTTGCACCCAAATTTGGTTAAAGAAAATTGAATGCTGTGTCAGCTTATTTATGCAGCCTTCAACTGCCTATGAAAGGACCTGGGTGCACGTATGTCTTTAACGCCATCACTTATGTCTCGCTATGGTTAAATAAAGGCGACAGTAAAGTTATCACTTCTGACAGAGCTGTTGTTCACCGATTAGCGCCGATAAGGTGTTCATAACACCGCTAGTTCTCGCATGGTCCCATTGAATGCCCTTTAGCAAACCTGAAAAAATAAACCATTAAAATGTTTTTCTAGGCACAAGTAAGCTTCTATTCAAAGCATTCTGACTGCACATGTCGTCAATCATTTATGCCTTGAATCTACCTACATATGCTACAAAAACCTTTCAAGATGTCAAGGTACCACCTATACACATTTTTAAACAAACTTGGTTTCTTCACAAACACCAAAACACATTACATTTACTTAATGATAACCTATTACTTTTTTAAACACTCTGCCAATGAATGAAACATGCATGTGGTTTCTGAAATTATGTGTCAAAGCAGGTGCAGAACCCCAAAAATACTGACATGACGCTTCTATGAAAGCATGTGAAACAAATGGTGCATCCATATTTTACCTATACTCTATATAACAGCTGCATGCCCTATACATTTCTGCACTACGTTTAGGAATGGTGAAAATATAACCTCTCTTTACAGCATGTTTGCATGTGGTGAAACGGTACTATATCTCAATTTTACAAGCAATAAAAGCCAGCAGATATCATTCTTGTATCAAATAAGCTTACACATAATCTAATTTCATCAGTTAGTGGTATAGCATGACAGACTATTAGTTTGTTAAGATATATATCTACATGGGTCCCTAATTGTCTGCACAAAAATACTTATGCGAGAAACCAAACGAATACAGTTTTGCTATCCTTCAAACAGAGTTATAAAAAATTACACTAATTTCATACTTGAAAAACAAATGCCACTGTTGTATATGTAATATATATTATACAATGGACGGAAAAGTCACGGCGAACAGGATGTCGCATGCAGCTCAAATTGTGAGTATGTAGATGCTACGGGCTACCCACATCATGTGTCCTTAATAAAATAAAAACGCACGACTAGAGGAAACGAGGGACCGCACGACACAGAAGTTTTATGTGAGACTTCTGTGTCATGTCATCCCTCGTTGTCCCTAGTCCTCGAGGTTGTCATTTGAGTATTGGTTGATCGGTATTTTCACCCGAATTATTCCTAAAATTACGAAAGTATTTGTGATCTCGTGAAGTCGGATAAGTTGTACAACAGGAGAACGCTCCGCGGATTGATGTTTCCAAATAAAATTGTAAATTGAGTAGCAACTGATTCACCAGCAATAAGTCATGTCTACCCGTGCGAAACAAAGAAAATAGTCTAGAAGATTTTATTTTTTGTTTTATTCATCTAATTTATATCACACAGCGCAAATAATATGCCTTCAATTGACGTTTAATAATTGAGAACGCCTTAGTAAGAATGCTAACCTCGATATTTTTTATAAGAGGTTTAAAGTTAGAAAGTGTGTTGCTACCATTACCTTGTCCTATTTTTCTATATATTTATTGTTTCCGAACAATTATCCTACTATCCAACATCGAAAGGTCCGCCACTAAGGGGCTCAAACTGTTTATCGGTCACTGAAAATAAATAAATAAGTACCTAGTCGACTATGCTCAACCATCAACAGGTCGTTTGTGCCCCAACTTTCTATTTGAGCGTCTTGATAGCGGTGCGCCATGCAGTGAGAATACTTGTTACAATCTCACGTGAACAACTACCCAGAGCCAAACTACTCATGCAAAAAAAAGCACAAACTGCCCTGGAAATCTTAGAGGCATACTGCCTCTTTTGAACCACATGTCGAAGAAAGGCTACCAGGACGATTACTATGACCTCTTATTTGTCGAGCTTCGAGATCACCTCCTTCTCATCTCCTTATCACAGGCGCTCGTATCATTGGTTCCAGCTCTCACAAATTTGAAGCACTCTATTTCACGAAGCTCAAGCATGGTGTTCTATATTGCCACGCGCAGGGCCAAGCGCACAACTACCTGTCACGGACTTTTAGAAGATTCCTGTTTGTTTGAACTCGGGGACGTAACGTTTTAGAGCGGAGCTCTTAGGCGCCCGTTTCCGGCTTGAGCGGCGTCCGCGTCGCCATCGGCGTAACCGCGCTTGGCATTCAACTCAGGCTGCATGCAACCCGCGTTGCATGCAACCTGAGTTGCATGCAACCCGCCGGCGCCCTCAAGATCACGTGACCCCCAGGTCATGTGACCCCCCAGGTCACGTGACCCCCAGGTCACGTGACCCCCCCCAGGTCAGGTGACCCCCCAGGTCACGTGACCCCCAGGGCCCGTGACCCCCAGGTCATGTGACTCCCCCAGGTTCACGTGACCACCCCCCTCGAGGTCACGTGACCCCCGTGAGGGAGGAGGAGAAAGAAGGGCTATACCCTCCCCTCAGTACCCTTCCCTCCTCCTCCTCAAGAGCTGCGCTCCAATGCGGCGTTACAGGGAGTTGTAAACGGCTTTCATTTTTCATTTCGTCCTACTTTCTTGTTATTGAAAGTGCCTGTTCATTCTCACCGCGAATGCTCGACGCCCGAAACTTCTTGGCTGATTTTTTGAGATACCGACTCACACTAGATAAGCAGCTTTGTGGGACCTTGTCGAGGCAGCCTCGCTTCTCGCTTGTTGTTATGCCACCAAATTGCCGCCCGCTTCTCTGCTGTCTCGACGCTCACTCTTTATTTTGTTTGCCACAATTTCGCCCATTAAACTTCCAGTTTTAAGCAGGATTTTCGCCGCTTCTGTTCTTATAATTCTTGGCATTTCTGGTGGAGGGGCGGGGTACCGCAACACATGAAGGGCACCCTTCCGTGGGCGTGTAGTGCTATACGGCTCTCCGGCGAAAGAAGACTTTCTGCGGAGAAAGCCGACGCCTGAGCAAATGCATATCACGTGTTCAATAAAACACCGTCGCTGGTTAGCCCTCCTCGGCACAAATACCGCCCCTTTTTATCTGAAAGCACGACTATTTAGACTGGATGCCAACATGAATGAACCTTCAGTTGAGAGTCAGCGCTGTGTCCTGTCGGTAACCTTTTTCTGTGTCTTCGTCTTTGCTCTGTTTTCTTTTTAATTATGTCTGCATACCAACTATCCCAAACTTGTTATACGTCGGGATATTTTCCATGTTTTATTTTGGATGTGTGCGTCCTGGTGACGCTCTTAGCGGGCATGATCTGTCGCTCCCGCTTGCTGGCCTTCTTCATCCGCCGGAAACTCCTGCCTCAGAAATCCGGGCCTTCTTCGGTGCGTGCAGTCCATTGCAGGTCCATGAAATGAGAGTGTGCAAGATCCTCTCCGTTCAGACTGTGAACGACAGACACGACTTTACAGAGAGTGTTTTTTCCTAGGCTTAAGAAAGGGCTAATTTTTGTAAGGGTGGGGCTTGGTGGCATCAATTTTCATGTACAGTCGGCAGAACTGTTGACTTTCTGTGGCAACAACCACTGTTGCACCTTCGAGCCAGCGTTACTAAGCTAACTCCACCTGCTGGAAACACGGTTCACAAATTGGTTGGAAATGACCTCTCAAAGCAAGTGGAAGGGGTCCTGAGCCACGGCTCCAAGTTCGCCGAAGAGCCGAAGAAACCAACTCCTGAACTTCTATCGCTGGTGAGGCAAGTCTCTCGAAGGGTGCAGGAATCGGAGACTTAAACATGTGTGTCTGAAGGAGTGGATGTGTTGCTGAACTGCAAGCCTTCCGGGCATAAGGTTCCTCTGAGAAGCAGTGTTTTGTTTTTAAAAGGATAATTCTCTGTCGTTACTACCATCACATAAATAAAGGGGCTTTGTTGTAGCACCGATGGGCATGTTTTTAGCAAAGGCGTCTTATGCTTTCAATGCTACGTTTTCGAGCAGGGATGGTGTGTCACATTCGAAAGTTAAGCCAGATGCTAGCAAGATTTGCAAAATTTTAGGTTTAGATAAACTTGCCCAGGTTTAGAAAAAATGCAAGACCTAAATCTTAAATTAATTTTTCAACCAAAAGACATACAGTAGATTGTCCTCTCCGTGTTATTGCCTCGGAAAATGGTACTTGGCAAAAATCGATTGCAACCTTCCTGATAGAAGAGTTTGAATGTGCCTTTGTTTCATGACCCTTTCGAGTTAAGGACTCCGAACATATAATTGATTTTATGAAAGATCATCCTGACAGTAGTCTTTTGGCCTGCTCAATTCATGTAAAATATCTGTGTTATACGCTACCGCATGACAGGTGTACGGCAAGTGTTAAAGAATGGATAGACAGGCACGGTTATGCCGCGTTTGAAAACGAAGCAGGGATTCGTTTTGAATTTAAAGTTGACGTTTGCGACCTGGAATATAACGGTATTTATCCAAAAAGAGTGGTGTGTGTATAAGGTCGTGTATAGCCTTGTGCTGAGCGACATCTATCTCGCTTTTTATGATAAGTCCTGTCTAAAAACTGGAAAGTTCTAAGGTTCCAAGAATTTTAGATTCGAGGATGATTATCTAGTAATATTTGATAGTAACGCCCTCCAAGCTGAGGTTACGTACGTTTTAACTACTTTTGGTGAGAGCATTGAACCACACATTTCGACTCCCGAGCTGCCCGTAAATAGCTCCATTAGGTTTTTAGGTCTCCGTCTTCCCTTTCTTGTTACTCACGCGTGTTGGATGTATGCATGGGCGTACCAACCAGGGGGGCAAGGGGGCGCTTGCCCCCCAGTTCTCAGAGTGGGGGGCAAGGCATGTGTTTTGCCCCCCTGAAACAGCCGCCACTGGGCAGGGCAAACACTGGCCGGCGGCGCCCAAGGTATACCAAGGGCACCGTCCCCCGACCCGCGGGGCATATTGTTAACGCGCAGGCGATACACACCCCAGCAACGGCGCTCACGCCGGATTGGATGGCACGTGGAGATAGGCGCTGCCGCCGTCAATATAGGCAGCGGTTACAACGCGAGTTTCCGAAGCGGTAGCGTATGCTTTAGTGGTAAGATATCTGCCTCATACGTAGCGGACCCGGGTTCGATTCACGGTGTGGGCTTACTTCTTCTGTTTTTTTTCTCGAACATTTTGTTTTGTCGAGGCATTTGGCGATATTTACGACATTTCTTTTTTACGATTACCACTGAAAAAAACGAATGTTGTCGACGAAACTTCGCTGAACTAAATGGTATGGAACTCTATTTATGGAGGTTCATGTAGGACAGCGGGGCTTGGGTTGCCGGCTGGTCGCCGCAAAGCGGCGTGTACGGTGCGGGGGGAGGGGGGGGCGCTAAGTGGGTTAATAGTTTTGTAATTAGTAGCCGCATACTGCCGCCGCGAAGCGGCGTGAACGCAGGCGGGGTGGTGGGTTAACGCGCTTCGAGTGTACATGCGCCGTCCGAATCCGAAATTGTAAGTTCCCGCGCGTTGCCGAGCAGCCAATCCGGCGTGAGCGTCGTTGCTAGGGGGTCAATCGTCTGCGCCATAAACATTAGTGATGGGCCGAATCTGCCGAACTTCAGATTCGGCAAGTTCGGCACATGCCGAAATTTTGAAGGAAAGTTTGGCAAAGATTCAGCAAAAATTCGGCAAATGTCTGAGCACGCGCGCGAACGCGACGGGGCCATGGATTGCAAATGGACGCCGAGCAGTCGGGCTGTTACCATCGTACAGTTTAGTACAACCAGCGGTTACGGCGAGGTGCGGAGTAGGCAACACGGTAACTGTGCGTTTGTGAGCATTTGCAAGTGTGGTTCTCTTCAATATTCTCTGCCTCAAGAACAGAAGATCGACCAGAATTTAGGCAGTCCACTGCGCAAGTGACAAATGATGCGGTAAATTCTGGATAACGTGATTTTAGTTTGACCTTTCCATTGATGCAACGAGGTAGTTGAAACATTGACTGACAACTGACAATTACGCTCAGTGTGCCCAGCCCACTGCTGTCAAACGGGCAGAGTCACGAGAGCTGGCCATGGGATGTATGGGATGCAGCTGGCATCCTCGTCATAATGTGATACATGTTTTCCCCCTTCTTTTCTTTCCTTTTTGTGTACTTTCTGTAGTGTGTATATTCTGTACATATAAATGTCTGTTTTTTTTTTCACATGTGGTGGCAGGCTGGCAGGCGGGCTGGCAGGCGCTCTGCGGAAGGTAGCAGCTTGGGCGAGTTGGTTGCTCATATTAATATACACACTACAGCGCACTACTGCAAAAGTACACTCACTCCTTACACACAAAAAAGAAAGGAAAAATTCAAACGAACCGCGCTGACTGACAACTCGTTTTTATATACTTTGTCTTCTTCTACGTCTGGAACTACCGAATTTCCCGAATCACGCGCACCAATCTCCTAGACGCCTAGAAAATGTTTTCTTTTTCTGTCAGGTTCAAAGATGGTGTACTGATACAGTTTTCATAATTCCTGACGATGTGTTCGGCGTCAATAATTTCTCTCGGTAATTGATTACTGTGCCTACCTAAAATTGTACAAGATGGCAGGTGAACCTCGCACCCACAATCACGGCAGTGTATGCCCAGGTGGCCAGAGTTAGCTCTGGTGCTATTGTTTTTGTGTTCACGGAGCCTATCATTAAGGCATCGTCCAGTCTGCCCTATGTACATTTTCCCGCACGAAAGGGGAAATGAATACACCACTTCCTCTGCGCACTCGACGAAGCTGTTCTGATGTTTCTTGGTACAGCTTACTGTTCGGTGGGAATATGGTGAGTTCACTTGTTTGCACAGGTTGGCAAGCTGTATTAGGAGCAGAGAAGACGACGTCGATGTGTGAACTTATTAGCGATTTTTTGATGCCATGAGAGAACCTGTGTATGTAGGGAAGAACGACTGGTCTCGTGGTTCTATCTCTGGCTCTTGGTGTGACAGATGTTCCTTTATTTTTGGTTTTCAGGATGCTCTCTGCAATCGATGTTAATAAAGAGATGGGATATCCGGCAGATGTTAATCTTGAAATTTGCGCATCAAAGCTTACTGAAATGGAGTGCTCGCAAGATTTTTGAAGAGAGTTGTTTAGACATAATTATACGATTCCTCTTTTTACCAGCTTAGAATGTGCTGAATTGAAAGGAAGAATCGGTTTTTTTACATCTTGGCTCTTATGTCACTGAAATGAAGTGCTCGCAAGAGCACTCCATTTCAGTAAATTATGTCTAAACAACTCTCTTCAAAAATCTTGCGAGCACTCCATTTCAGTGACATATGAGCCAAGAGGTAAAAACCGATTCTTCCTTTCAATTCAGCACATTCTAAGCTGGTAAAAAGAGGAATCGTAAAATCATGTCTAACCAACTCTCTTCAAAAATCTTGCGAGCACTTCATTTCAATGCCATATGAGCCAAGGGGTAAAAACTGATTCTTCCTTTCAATTCAGCACATTCTAAGCTGGTAAAAAGAGGAATCGTAAAATTATGTCTAGACAACTCTCTTCAAAAAATCTTGCGAGCACTCCATTTCAGTAAGCTTTGATGCGCAAATTTCAAGATTAACATCTGCCGGATATCCCATCTCTTTATTAACATCGATTGCAGAGAGCATCCTGAAAACCAAAAATAAAGGAACGTCTGTCACACCAAGAGCCAGAGATAGAACCACGAGACCAGTCGTTCTTCCCCTACATACACAGGTTCTCTCATGGCATCAAAAAAATCGCTAATAAGTTACACATCGACGTCGTTTTCTCTGCTCCTAATCAGCTTGCCAACCTGTGCAAACAAGTTAACTCACCATATTCCCACCGAACAGTAAGTTGTACCAAGAAACATCAGAACAGCTTCGTCGAGTGCGAAGAGGAAGTGGTGTATTCATTTCCCCTTTCGTGCGGAAAATGTACATAGGGCAGACTGGACGATGCCTTAATGATAGGCTCCGTGAACACAAAAACAATAGCACCAGAGCTAACTCAGGCCACCTGGGCATACAGTGCCGTGATTGTGGGTGCGAGGTTCACCTGCCATCTTGTACAATTTTAGGTAGGCACAGTAATCAATTAACGAGAGAAATTATTGAAGCCGAACATATCGTCAGGAATTATGAAAACTGTATCAGTACACCATCTTTGAACCTGACAGAAAAAGAAAAACATTTTCTAGGCGTCTAGGAGATTGGTGCGCGTGATTCGGGAAATTCGGTAGTTCCAGACGTAGAAGAAGACAAAGTATATAAAAACGAGTTGTCAGTCAGCGCGGTTCGTTTGAATTTTTCCTTTCTTTTTCGTGTGTAAGGAGTGAGTGTACTTTTGCAGTAGTGCGCTGTAGTGTGTGTTAATCTGCGTAAGGGTTTTCACCTATCTGCCTTGCCCCGCACACAACCACATGGGCCCCGCCCCTTCCAGTACATGCAAACAAATAAAATTCTTCTTCTTCTTCTACTTCTTCTTCTTCTTCTTCTTCTTCTTCTTCTTCTTCTTCTTATTATTATTATTATTATTATTATTATTATTATTATTAAGATGACAGGCAGTCGGCGGCCTGTCATCTTCACGCAACTAACTTTCGCCACTTTCGGCAGGTGAGCGTCCATTTTTGTAATAATGTTTGAATAGCTTCTGTTTCTATTCCGCCGCCGACTGCAAAAAGTGCATTTGTGAAAATTGGATTGTTTTGTTCCTCTGAGTGTTTTTCCATGTGCCTTTGAAAAAAAAAATTATTTTTAGTTATGGCTAATTTAAACGAAACTGATTGCATTGCATGCTTCACGCCTGTGCCCACGGACGGAACTTTTATCAAATGTTCCTCCTGTAAACATGTATATCACCTCGATGCGTGCTCCGGCATAGCTGACAGAACCTTCAGGTCGATGGGAGGTGCGAAGCGCGAAAAATGGATCTGCCGTACATGCAGAAATTGCGAAAGCAGATCAGCCATAGGTACAACAGAGGACTCTTTGTTACCAGCTGAAGACGATGCTGTTTCCGCACAGCTGGCACAAATAAACGCAAAACTTGAGTTGCTCCACTCCCTGAAGGCTAACGTTGACCGGCTGTGCGAGCTTCCAGCCAAAGTAGATGACCTACTTTCTTTGAGACCTTCAGTTGATGCAATGAAGGAAACAATTAAGGGACTACAAGAATCAGTCGGAAAATGTGAATCGATGATGCAGCTGGTTACTGCAAACGATAAAGAGGTGAAGTTGCTCCGTTCCGAGGTTGAAGTACTCCAAGCAACGGTGACAGATCAAACGGCAATGATAGAGCAGTTACAAGCGAATGTAAACTCAGCTGAGCAATACAGCAGGAGATGTAACATGGAAATACACGGTATTCCTTGCGCGAATGGCGAAGACCTGAGTGTGACTTTGGCCGACCTTGCGGTGAAACTGGGGCTTGCGACCCATACCCCCGATAGAGTAGTAGCTTGCCACCGCCTACGCTCTAGGCGTGAGGGGGCTGCCCCCATTTTGGTGCAGTTCACCTCGGTGTCGGTAAAGGAACACTGGATGAACGCTCGCAAAAAGTTGGCCACCCTTTCTCGGTCTGAAAACCAGCAGAGGATATACTTTAATGAAAATCTGACTCGGACAAACAAGGATCTCTTCTGGCAAGCGCGAAACAAGGGAAGGGAAAAATCGTATAAGTTTGTGTGGGTTAAGAACTCCGCCATTTTCGCGAAAAAGGACGAGAACTCATCGCCAGTGCGTATCTCTAGCACTAGGGACTTAGGAAAAATAGTATAGAAATGGATAACACTATACTAAACTCTGATTTCTCGACGTTTATTGACTCCTTTCCACCTAGTGCTAGTTCGCTCACGGTTTTACATGTAAATATCAGAAGTATTAGGAAATACTGGGACGAATTTCAACTCATCGTTGGGGCAACTGACACCGTTGTCGACGTTTTTGTCCTAACCGAAGTAAATGTTCGGGATGTGGGCGTTTCTCAGGGTCAGTTTTCTCTGCCTGGTTTTGAGGCTTTTTTCCTGACTCGTAACTCATCTAGAGGAGGAGGGATAGCAGTTTATGTTAAAAAAACCTGGTCAGCAATTACCTTAGACATTTCACTCAAACATGCAGAATGTCTGACTTTAAAGTTGTGTAAAAACAATTTCGTGGTATCTCTTCTGGCAGTTTATAGACCACCATCAGAAAATGTGCGTAACTTTTTAGATGAGCTAAGCGTGAGTTTAGAAACTATGGTGCCTACCGATAAGCTTTGTATTGTGGGTGACATAAACATTGATTTACTAAAGCCTTTCAAAAGTGCCGTCTGTGATTATTTAAATATTCTTGCAAACTATGGTATTGACAGCGTAATTCAGGCGCCTACTAGAGAAGAGTACTTGTCCGATCAAATGGTTAGTTCTTGTATCGATCATATAAATATCAGGAACTCAGGGATTCCTATAATATCAGCCGTTATCAAACATAAATTGGCAGACCACTACTTTGTGGCATGTCGAGTATACCCGGGGTTGTTCGTTTTCGGTTTTTATATTTCTTTAAATTCGGGGTACAAAATCGGCTGCTATTTTTCAAGCTGATGATCGGGGAGAAATCGGGTTTTTGTGGAACATTCCGAAATTCGGGTTTTTTTTCCGGTTTACTCTTAAAAATGTGCTCAATAATACAATAGTTTTTTTTTTCTTTGGACGGTATTACTAGCTTTTAGAGCGCAGCTCTTTAGGCGCCCGTTTCCGGCTTGAGCGGCGTCGGCGTCGGCGTCGCCGTCGTTGTCGCCGTCGCCGTCGCCGTCGCCGTCGGCGTAACCGCCTGAGGTCACGTGACCCCCAGGTCACCCCCAGGTCACGTGACCCCCCCCCGAGGTCCCGTGACCCCCAGGTCACGTGACCCTCCCCGAGGTCACGTGGCCCCCAGGTCGCGTGACCCCCCCCTCCCCCGAGGTCACGTGGTCCCCCAGGTCACGCGGTCCCCGTGGCCACGTGACCCCCTAAGGTAACGTGATGATGACGATGACGATGCGGATGCCGATGACGTCATCAGTGACGTCACTGATGACGTCATCGGCATCCGCATCGTCATCGTCATCCTTATTGATGACGTCATCACTGACGTCACTGATGACGTCATCGGCATCCACATCGGCACGTCATCATCATTGATGACGTCATCAGTGACGTCAAGTGACCCCCTCTCTTGAGGCCATGTGACCCCCTTCCCCCGAGGTCACTTGCCCCCTTCCCGTACCCTCCTCCTCCTCCCCTCAAGAGCTGCGCTCTAATTCGGCGTTACAGGGAGTTGTAAACGGCTTTCACCTTTTTTAATGTCAACGCGTTAAATTTAGGGACCTTTTTCAAGCTGGTAATCGGGGGACATCAGGGTTTTCCAGCTCCGGTTGTCGTTCAAGGGAAGCACCGCCCATGGAATCGTCCTCTCCCTCGTGTGTCAGCAAGAACCCCCGACCGTTTGAGGGACGGTCGTCTTCGATCAGATATATCGCTATGAGATAAACCTGTTAAGTTGTCCCGATCTGTTTACGCGACTGACTGGCCCGGACGTTGCTCGTGAGAGGGGTTGGACGCCAGTGAGATGGCCATGCTACCCGAGAGACCAGGCTGGGCGTCGACACCTAACAGCGGTCAAAGGGGGATTGATAGTGCATTTCACAAGCTGCGTGCAGCAGGGCCGAAGCTACCGTGGCGTGCCGAGGCGGTTCCACCTGCACAGCGGGGGGCGGAAATGTCCCTCCGAGGCCCCAACGCTTATTGTCGCTTTTCCTCAGCCGGCCTCCGTAGAATGTCACGGTGAGTTAGGCGCGCGTGTTGGGCGGTTGGTTGAGAGCCATGTAGCGTCCACATTGCTGCACGCAGCTTGCGAAATGAACTATAGGTCACTGTTGTCCCGAGTGTAAGGTAGATAGGGTGTGTGCACCGCAAACTCCGTGCGGGGTAAAAATAAAGAGGTTGGTTATGCGGTATTCGAGTTCGGCTAGAAATCGGGTTTAACCCGATTCTCCTGAAACATGCTCGGGGTATAAAAATCGAGGTAAAATCGGGTTTTACCCGAAAACGAACAACCCGAGATTATTTCTGAACAATTAGAACGACAAAACCAAATATCCATAATGAACACAAGTAATTTTTATAGATTTATTTCTAGATATGACTGGAATCGGGTCATTGAAAATTATAACTATCACGATGCCTACTTAAAGCTGGTTGAAATATTGTCAAGCTTCAGGGCCATGAGCACGAAAACTGTTAAAGTTAAAAAACGCAGGCCAAATCGACCGTGGTTAACTTCAGACGTTATTTCTGCTATAAAGAGAAAACTATATTTTATGGGCACGATGTCGTCGCTCTCCAACGAACAAGGAATTAAAACTGCAATTTCAGGCGCAGAGGAACCGTGTAAATTCCCTCATTCGCTCAAAAAAGCGTCAGCATTTTTATGATAATTTTTTTCAATCGCGATTTGATGTTTTGAAGACGTGGGCTCTTGTAAATGAATTCAAGGGATGCTCTACTAGATCGTGTATTGACGATACACTTAATAAACATTTTGGAAATGACATGTCACATGTTGCCGAAATATTTAATTCCTTTTTGGCGTCGGTTTCGGGCGTGCTGCATGATGAAGATGTCGTGCCCTCTAATCTTCAACGCTCCTGCTCAGCATCCGCCTTTCTACCAAACATTACGGCAGAAGATTTACATACGCTTTTATTTAGTTTTAAGCCCGGTAAGGCACCCGGGGCAGATAACATTCGCCTTGTCGACTTACGGCGCAATCTAAACGCACTAAGTAACATACTGCTTTAAGTATTAAACGGAATTATAAACAGTGGAGTAATCCCTATTGGTTTGAAAAGTGCAATTGTTAGATCCATTTACAAAGGGGGTTGTTACGTCTTGGCTGCCATCCGCCGTTCGGCCCAGCCGAGACGCGATTATGACACGCTCCGGTGGTGGCCAGTATGGGAAACGCCCCTTTATTGTTTCGAACACAGATATATAGAGAACGCCACGACTGGTGACGTCAACAGGAAAACTGCTATCGGCTTGATAACAGCGGCTAGACAGGATGTAAACAATGACATATGCAACATTTCTTTTTCTCTTAATATTGCAAACGATCGATCGGTTTCCGTGTCCGCGTTGAACGTCGTAAGGCTGGTTGGTCTTGACCGTCGGGGGCTGGCACGTCTTGCTCACTCGGTGGCTCCTGGCTGTCCGGCTGTCCTAGTGTCACTGGCGGCCCGACGTTCCCCGAATCGTCTTTAGGGCCACCCCGACTTTCAGTCGGACCTTGTCTGCCGCGGACCTGGTCCATGTGTCGACGGACTGTTCCCTCCGGAGTCTCGATGACCAGCATCCTTGACCCGAGCTTGTTCTGGACGGTCCCCGGCGACCATTTTTCACCTTGGCCGAAGTTGCGGACCCACACCGGTGCTCCGAGGTCCCAGGAGTCTCCTTGAACCTGCACATCGTCGGACAACAACGCAGGCCGGAATGGCACACTCATGTCCAGGCGCGAACGAATGCGGTACCCCAGAAGTATTTCCCCTGGGGAGTTGCCACACGCTAAAGGCGTCCGACGATAATTGATCAGAAGCTGCGCCAGCCTTTTTCCCAAATCTCCCCAGCTAACTTAGCGAGGCCGAACTTGATCGTCCTGACTGCACGTTCAGCCAACCCGTTAGACTGAGGATGATAGGGCGCACAGCGGAGGTGACACACATTGTTTCTTTTCACAAAGTCTTCAAAATGCTGACTAATGAACTGAGGTCCATTATCAGAAACGATTGTTCTGGGCAGACCGAACCTGCTGAACAGTTCTCGGAGTTGATTCACCGTCGCCTCTGCCGTCGTTGATCGCATGATGCAAGCTTCAATCCATTTGGAGTGGGAATCGACGACTATTAGCAACATCCTTCCCTCAACTGGTCCTGCATAATCGATGTGCACTCTCGACCATCTTTCTTTTGTTTCTGGCCAATTCACCGGTGAGCACGCGGGCGGCATTGGGGCGGCTTGTACGCACTCGTTACAATTTCCGCTCAGTTGTTCCACCTCCCCGTCCAGTCCCGGCCACCAAAACAACGACCGCGCATTTCTCTTCATGGCTGATACCCCCTGGTGGGATTCGTGCAGCAGCTTCAGGATGTCCGGGCGGGCCCGTGTGGGAATCACGAGGCGCCGGCCCCAGTAAAGTAACCCACGGCAAGTAGACAGCTCGAGCTTCCGGGAAAAATAAGGCTGTACCTCTGTCTGGTTCTTCAGAAGACTAGCAGGCCAGCCGTTCTGCACGTACTTGATGACCTGCAACAACGTATCGTCTGTTTTCATCAAGTCTTCTAGCCGCTGCGCGGACATGAATGCTTCGTCTACGCGGTGCAACGTCAGCACGAATTCCGGGAGGTCCTCCTCCACTGGTGGTCCTTGCTGTGGAAGTGGCAACCGACTCAGCGCGTCAGCGTTTCCGTTTTGTTTTCCCGGTCGAAATTCTATTTTGTACCGAAAATCGCTGAGTAACAGAGCCCACCTTTGAATCCGTCCAGACGCCAGTAGCGGGACAGGCCGGTCTTCTCGTAACAGACCCACCAGTGGTTGATGGTCCGTGACTAATACGAATTGGCGTCCCAGTAAATAATCACGGAACTTGATTACGCCAAAGATCAACGCAAGTGCCTCCTTTTCTAGTTGCGAATAGTTTTTTTCGGCGGAGGTTAACGTTCTTGACCGAAAAGCTATCGGCGTATCGACGCCCCGGATCTTGTGCGATAGGACGGCGCCCACTCCTGTTGGGGACGCGTCACATTCCAGTCGCAGTGGCTTCTCAGGGTCAAAAAATGTCAGGACCGGTGATGTCAGCAACGCGACCTTGGCCTGTTTGGCGGCCTTATCTTGCCTTGGTCCCCAATTCCACCTTTGATCCTTGCCGAGCAGCTCGTATAACGGTGCTAACAGGGTCGACATATTGGGCAAAAATCGGTGATAATACGTCAGAAGCCCAAGGAAGGAGCGAAGTTCGCTTACATTTGACGGCGTAGGTGCATCTCGGATGGCCTCCAAGTTTTTCTCGATTGGATGTAGTCCTTCCTTGTCGATCCGGTGCCCCAGGTAAGTGATGTCCGGCTTCCTGAATTGACATTTTGATCGCCGAAGCTTGACACCCATGTCCCGGAAGCGTTGCAGCACCCTGCTCAGGTTGTCGGTTCCCGGTTGTTCCGCCACCAGGACGTCGTCCAGGTACACTTGCACACCCTCCAGATCTGCGAGCATGCTCTCCATCTTCCTCTGAAAAATCGCCGGCGCGGAAGCAACTCCAAACGGAAGGCGATTGAAGCTGTAAAGGCCACGATGGGTGTTGATTACTGTCAATTCCTTCGACTCTTCGTCCAATGCCACCTGGCTGTAAGCATCCCTAAGGTCTAAGGTGCTAAATAAAGAACCGCCCCGCAACGACGCAAACATATCAGCTATGTTAGGTAGCGGATACTGCTCTGTGTTGCACGCCATGTTCGCTGTCAGCTTAAAATCGCCGCACAGGCGTATCGAGCCGTTCTTTTTCTGCACTGGTACAATCGGTGCTGCCCACTCCGAATGGCTTACAGGTGAGAGAACTCCGGCCTCTACCAACCGCTCCAGCTCCTCTGACACTTTTTCGCGAAGCGCGTATGGAACAGGTCTTGCCTTCATAAACTTCGGCACCGCTCCCTCCCTCAGATGAAAACGTACCGGTGGCCCCTTGATGGTCCCCAGTCCTGGCTCGAACAGGTCCTGAAACTGCAACAGCAGGTCTTCCACCTCTCTCGTTGAGCCTGCAACCACGCTTGACACCAGAGGGTCCAGTAAGTTAAGTTTGGCGATTACATCTCGACCACACAGGCTTGGTCCGGGGCAGTTCACAACCACGAGCGAAGCCGGCACCGTGACGTCATGGACGGTCGCCCTCAGGTGTAGCTCCCCGAGGATGGGCAGCTGTCCCAAGTAGCATCGGAGACTCAGCTTGGTTGCCGACAGCGCCGGCCAATGGTCCTTGTGCTCATTGTACACTTCTCGGGGGATAACACAAACAGGAGATCCCGTGTCCACTTCCATGGTCAGTCGTACTCCCCCCAGGAGATCTGCCTTCGGACCGGCGGTTCAAAACTTGCCCGTGTTCGAGGTTGTACCATGTACACTGAAGCCAAGTCCAGGTCCTCGCCCTCTGACGCCGTCGCAGCTGCAATCGTCGAGCTTGGCCGTCCTGCAGTTGTAACGTCATGATGCGCCCCACATTTCTTCGCGAAATGGCCTTGTCTGCCGCATCGGAAACATCTGGCGAATCTGTGCCGACACGCGTCCCGTGCATGTGAACTGTTTCCGCATCGCTCGCATTCGTTATAGACCGATATCTATTTTGCCGTGTTTAGCCCTAGTATTCGAAAAACATACACTGATAACAATGACCATGTTTCTTGAGAAGTTTGAGATGTTATCATCATCCCAGCACGGCTTTACCTCTGGGCGTAGTACCGACTCACTTCTTGAGGAATTCGTTAACTCATTAAACGAAACTTTTGACAACAACAAACATGCCTGCGCACTTTTTCTAGACGTTTCGAAGGCTTTTGATTCTATTATTTCATAAAGTGCTAAGAACATAATTTACGACTAAGGTTTCCGAGGGCCCATTTTTGTATTCTTGAAGATTTCTTAGCGATTCGGGCGCAGCACGTTTCAGTTGGCAAAACCAGCAGTGTCAGCATAAATTTGAATGCTGGAGTGCCTCAGGGGTCTGTTTTATCGCCACTATTGTTTAATAATGACTTAGCCAAGACTGTTTCCGGCTGCGATATTTATCAGTATGGCGATGATACTTTGTTAGTTTCTCGGCATATTAATTTGTGCAGTGCGATTTCTTTACTGCAAACCAATGCTACCCGGTTCATAGACTGGTTTGAGGCAAATTGTATTAAAATTAACATTGATAAAACAAAACTAATGTGTTTCAGGAGTCCCCTGAAACGCAAATGTCCAGACATTCCCCTTGTGTGGCACTCATCGAAATGTACGCGCTGCACATGTGCACCTATTCATTTTGTTTCTTCCAACAAGTATTTAGGAATCTTCTTCGACAGTGATATGTCGTAGAATTATCATCTAAGTTATGTCGCCAAGCGACTGCGAAGTGTATCATGTATGTTGTATTCTACAAAGACTTTTTTTCCATTTTCTGTTCAAAAGATGATAGTCAATGGTTTAGCCTACGGGTTGCTACGGTACGGTAATATGATTCATTGCTAACTGTTCAATGCTGTGGCAAAATAAAATCGACATGACCCTAAAGAGTGTTTTGCGGGGTGTAGCGTACACGTCTTTTTCTATGCCGAGTGATGAATTATTTGCATCCCTGCGCCTGCACGCGTTTTCTAGCTCTCTTTAAAAGATGTGTGATTAATAAGCATATCTGGCAAAGTTCTTTTAAAACGCCTCGTGTTGTGGAACGTGTTTTGAGAGACGGTGAACGTTTCATAATCCCACGTGTTTATACAAAATATGGAAAACGACTGCGCAAATTTTATGTACCCGAACTCTTTAACGGCTTACCAGACACGTTTTTGGGATAACCACAAAGCGTCAATTGAATAAAACTATAAGAGCAACATGCTAAAGTTATACCTACGTTTTCCAGTTTACATGCGATGTTAGTCCCCTTCGGCTTTATATCATTAATTTGACCCTAATCTTGAATAATCTTCAGATAGTCCCCCCATGCTGACTCTAATCTTTGCTTCTCTTTTGGCCTTTGTCTCCAATATGGAAGAGCAATATTCGTAACACCTGCTTATCTCTAGTTTTTGACAGGGTTTTCGTCTGCAGCCTGATGGTATTTGGATCATTGTGTATGTGCTTTATGTTTAAATGAGTATTATGCGCAGTTTGTATCAAGATCCCGACTGCTGTTTCTGCTTTTTTTTATTTTACATTGTTATTTTGCGTGATATCTTTCAATGATTAGTTTGATGTTTCATTACACCGCTGCCGGGTCAGTCCCACAAGCCACTATTGGCTTTTGACGGACCCGCATTTGATATGTATTGTATTTATATTTGTGCAATAAAATTATTATTATTATTATTATTATTATTATTATTATTATTATTATTATTATTATTATTATTATTATTGCTAATATTATGATTATTATTATTAAAATTATTATTATAACAATCCTGTTTTCGGCTCACAAGTAGTTTGTGTCAAACCAAAATAATATTGCTTTTTAGTTCGGGTTCTTTCGCGATTTTCATTTATCTGCATAAAACCAAACACAGAACTATACATGCTCGACGTTGCACATCCAACATTCTAACTCTTCCCATCTTTCTAAACGTCCGTGTGTGTGCTAACATCAGAAACCGGAATTTTAAAGGTTAAAAACGGCACGGTGTATATATGGGACGCACACTTTCATGCAAAGCTGAAGTCAAGTGACTCAAATAAAAAAACATGCATATTTTCAATATTGTTACCCCTTCTGGTGAAGACTCAGCAACCATTGCATTTGTTTTCACTCACGAAACGGTGGCTCGCAGAGGAAGTAAGAACGCAGTGATTGCCTTTATTTTCCCAGTGTAAGCACACTTGCAGGCGTGCGCTGATGAAGCCTCAAAATTAAAACTCTCGTTGCGCGATTCGCGACTGCGCCGCTACTACCCAACCTCGTTGTCACGCCACTTTCTGCAAGTAGACACTAAAATTGCCAGTAAACACCAAAAGCGACACCGACACAACTATCTTGTAGAATATCACATTATTATTTAGTAATAACTGTGTCAATAGGCACTACATGTTGTATTTCAGTTAAAACAAAAAAACATAAAACCTTTTTTTTTTTAGTCAGAAAAGAACTAAATATCAACGTTAAGTCTGGTGACTGTGTATTTTTGCCGTATCTTCGACGTATCTTTAAAAAAGTTCGGCAAACTCCGCCGAACCCCAAAATTCGGCGCCGAATTTTTGATTCGGCAAAAGTGTGACCCGAAGGGGGTGTTGAATATTAGAAGAAGACGAGAGCCCATAAGAGCACGAGCTCGTGGGCCAGCGCACCCGGGGAATCTGTCGTTCTGAGATAAATGGATGCGAGCGGTACGGAGCGGTTCTAGTCCTTTCTTTACACACTGGTGCCGAAACCCGGGAATATTTTGAAGGACCGCCCCTGCCGCACCACGATAACCAACATCCATGGACCGTATCAAGAGAACGCGCGGAGTCATCCGTTCGGCCGTCACCCGCACCCTCAACGCACTGACCGATCTATTGCGTGGCACCGATCCCGACTTCACCGACCTGCAAGTACACCTCGATTTCCTTCTCCAAAAGGAAGAGCAGCTAAAAGACTTAGACAACGAGATCAGGGACCTGGTAGATGACGAGGACCTAGAGAACGAGGTTGTTGGCACGCTCGAGTACAACATGAACATCAGTCACACCGTCACCCGAGTTCGTTGTGCTCTAGCTCGAAATCGCATTGCCAGCAATCCATCCCAAGTATCGGACAACGGTACAGCCCTCGGTGACCGGGATCAAGTTTCTGCCAGAACAGGAGGTCTGGCCCACGCACCCGCTCGCCAAACACCACGTACCGTCGCCCTTCCGAAGTTACAGATACCCTCATTTTCAGGGAACCTTCGGGACTGGCAAGGCTTTTGGGACCACTTCCGAGCGACGATTCACGACAACGTCGAGCTCCCACGCATTGAGAAATTCAAGTATCTGCAGACGTATTTAACCGGACCGGCAAAACAAGCAATCGAGTGGGTGAGACTCTCGGACGAAGGATACGACCTCGCCATAAAAGCTCTTCTCGAACGATTTGGACGGAGCAGCCTTCTAGTAGACGAACACATCGACCAATTACTGGCATTGTCACCTGTTAACAGCTCCAACAACGTCGCGCAGCTGCGACATTTGTATGATTCAATACAGTTCCGCACAAGCTGCCTTGAAGGTTTGGGTGTCCCGCCTACTCAATACGCGATTGTTCTCAAGCGTGTCCTCATGAGATCGCTCCCCAACGACCTTGCTGTTCTGTTCAGACAGAACATAAAGGAAAAGGAGTTACCAACCGAAGCAGGTGATATGCAGACCGCTACCGGCGTCCCAGGTACAGCCGAAGTTGCAAATATCTTGAGGTTTCTTCGGATACAAATAGAGAGCCGCGAGGAGAGTCAAGGAGGGCTTCAGTGGTCTTCACCTGACCCACCACAAGAGGACCGAAGGGGAACACGCCCTTCAAGCGCCCAGCACAGTCTTCCGTCGGCTCTTGCCCTCCCGACTTCATCGGTAACACCGGAGCCCGGGTCATGCCCACTTTGTACCGGCACCGGACACCAATTGCAGAACTGCTATACCGACATACCTTCCGACACGAAACGAAACCGATTGAGAGCTGCAAGGTGTTGTTTCAGATGCGGCAAGGTCAACCACGTAGCCCGTAACTGCCGTACGTCGACACGATTGGTATGCGGTACCTGCAGCGGACGCCATATCACCATCCTCTGCGACATATGGCGCGTCCCTCAAGACGAGTCAAGACCGAGCTTCACAGGTGTCAGTGAATCACGTACAGACGAGAACCGAGGCCTTCCAAACAACGTGACCACTGCTCCCACTACCAGCACGGGAGTTTCATCGGTTTTGCTTCAAACCGCGAAGGCCTGGGCTACAGGCACCACCGACAGCGCACTCGTAAGGGTTCTGCTGGACACCGGAAGCCAGCGGACATTCATAAAACGAGAGGTGTCAGAGAGGCTTCGGTGCCCAGTTCTCGGTACTGAAGAGCTTACCATCTACACATTCGGAAACACTAAACGCCCCACAAATTATCGCTGCCGCCGTGTTGAATTGACGCTACAGAGCCAATACAGCACGAGCAAGGTTACCGTGCAGGCGCTTGAAGTGTCCGAACTATGTACTGTAACGACACCGCCTCTCGACAACGATATCCTAAATCAGCTACATTCTGAAGGGCTGATTGTGGCTGACGTCGCCCCCCCCTAGTTTACAGGTAGACACAGAGGTCGGTGTACTTATCGGCTCCGACGTCTACTGGAAGGTAGCAACTGGACAAATTCGCCGTCTAAGTGAGCCTCTGACGGCAGTACATACCATCTTTGGGTGGATGGTACAAGGCCGCTACATCTGCGCAACGGGTGACCGAAGTAACACCGCCGCCATTTCAACAACCAGCTGTGAAACATTGCACTCTAAAATGCTACCTAATCTATCTGAGATGTGGCGACTGGACGCTATCGACATCTCCGGCCTTCCCTCGTCGGACCCAGCAACTCACCCAGCGTTGCATCAATTCAACGAACACATCGTTAAAAGGCAAAACGGCAACGGCGCGCGCGTGTATGCGGGGGTTGTGTTCAGCGAGGCGTCGACGCTCTCTGACGCGTGTTGTTGTCCACGGTATTTATTCTATTCCTTTGCGAAACGAGGAAAATGTAGGTAAAAGAGAAATGGCAAATTTGACGAAGGCGAACCTCGTCGAAGCGCTTCACCAGAGAGGCGTATCAGTGCCATCCGGCTCGCCGAAGAAAGAACTCCTCGTTAAGTTGTACAGGCAGCACGTTTTGAACGACGATCGTTTCACATCAGGCGACTACTCGAGCGACGAGGACGTCCGAGATACCTCCAAGGAACACGACGACAGCTGCACGCTCCCGGAGGTGTCCGACAGCTTCACGTCGCTTTCAGACGACGCCTTGTTTGCCAAGCACCGCGACTTTGGTTTCCAGGCAGGCCATGTTGTAGCCTCGACTCGGAGCCCGTACGAGAGGCAGCTTCAGCAGCTGCTGAACAACGGCAGCGTCCCGACCACTCCATCCGTCCCAACCGACAAGTTTTCTGCCACAGAGGAAGAAAAGCCTCAAGTCATCCCCGAGGACAACTCTGACGATGAGGACGGTGGTACGCCGCTGCAGAAGGGACCCACGACATTCTTCCCTCTGAGTGCCCAGAGTGTCCGATTCAACCTGAGCAACAGCAACTCCCCCGGCGTGAACGAGGCCGTGCAGCCGAGTCGGCGTTCGTTCACCTACAGCACCCGCAGCAGCAGCCTCCTCAGGCCGGTTCACCTGTCCATATGACGCTGCGTTCCAGAGCGGGAACACGTGGAGAGGACAAGGCGGGTCACAGTGCGGCTACCACGCCGGCTGTTGGCAAGCAGCGGTGCATGTACATGGCGGTCAAGGTACTCATCGTGCTGGTGGTGATCACCGTGAGCGTGCTCATCTACCTGCGAACGCCCGTCGAGCAGGGGTCGTTTAAAAGAAACATCTTAGTCAGTGCGCTCCCGCATCGCTCCCATTAAACCAGTAACGCTACCCTGTTTGGAATTACTGGCTTGCTTGCTAAGAGCGCGTCTCTTTGACTACGTAAAGAAAACACTAAGGATCGCTCATCTGCAAGTTCAACTTTGGACTGACTCCGAAGTTGTCCTATGCTGGATTGCCGGTGACGCAACAAGATGGCAGCAGTTCGTGCGCAACCGTGTGATCGAAATCCAGCGCCTCACCGAAGGATTTCCTTGGACCCATTGCCCGAGCCACGATAACCCAGTAGAATGCATCCGCGTTCCGAGGGACAACGACGTGATCAGCGTTGTTTGGGGGAGCGCGACTCTGAGAAGATCAGCTTGGCTCCAAACTGCGTCGTGTGGAACGGCGGAGTGAAGCGGCGTTTAGAGGAGCCCGACCTGCTGCCCACAAAGAAAAAGAAGCCCAAGGTTGCAGCTAGCATTGAACTCACCGTCAATCTGTTTCCAGACGTCTTCGTTTCACTGAAGGTTTCCGTAAAGCCAACGGTAAACCACAAGCGATCTGAACATGAATCCCACTGGGACGAAATGGAAGCAGATGGTGCCCAGCGGAAAGAAGCAGACGACAGAGGGCAAGGAGAAGCAGACGACGGATTGCAGGGAGGAGCGGGAAACGAAGGACAGAGCGATGCAAACGAAGACGAGGCTTTTGCACCGGACGACTGTTCCACTCCCGTCTTACAAAAAATACTAATGGACAAGTCAGAACAGCCGCCGCCGTATTTAGAGAAATCACTGAAGGTTTGCAAGCTTCAGTTGCCTGGATTGGAACGTGCAGTTAAGGCTGAGAAAGAAGGAACAGATTTTAGGGCCGTGCCTCCGCCTCCCAGGATGACGCCTCGAGCTGTGACAGAACACGGTACGCCGCTCTCGTCAACCGCTGCCGAGCCGGAGACGAAATCGGAGCCCCACTCCACCGCGAGGTCTTACGCAGTTTTCCCGAAACTCAACACGCCTTCGAGGGTCGGAGAGGCGATAGCGTTCAAGGTGCTTGAGCTCGATGCCAAGTACTGCCGCAATATGTTATAGGGTACAAGGAAAGCAAGGTCCGGCACCACAGCGACACTGCCTCGACTACAGGTGGGCGACGTGGTCATCGTAGAAGACGACAACACGCCTCGTCTGCTATGGAAACTTGGTCGGGTAACGAAGATGTTCTCCGGCAGACATGGCGTGACTTGAGCATGCGCACTACGACTCTTCAGCGGCTCGGAACTACGCCGTCCTGTTCAGCGCCTTTATCTGCTCGAGGCGGGATCATCTCCTTCGTTGCCGCAGGGGGGGAGGATGTTGAATATTAGAAGAAGACGAGAGCCCATAAGAGCACGAGCTCGTGGGCCAGCGCACCCGGGGAATCTGTCGTTCTGAGATAAATGGATGCGAGCGGTACGGAGCGGTTCTAGTCCTTTCTTTACAGGGGGGGGGGGGGGGTCTGGTTTGCCCCCCCCCACTCAAAAACAAGTTGGTACGCCACTGGGTGCATGAACGAAGAATCAACAAACCACTTTCACCGTTTTCATCGGCGCACTCTAAACAAGCAAAACGAGGGATAGTAAACCTGTGTTTCCATAATAATCTGGGCAATTCTTGCTCACACCAGATTGATATAAGTTTTAATAAACGAACTTCTAGACTCCGGGCTGCTGGCTTTCCGTCGCACCTATTAAGTGAAGTGGCTGATCGAGACCTTACTAAATAAAAGGCGTAGTAATTCGGCATCGAAGGCTAGACAAGGGAACAAAATCGTCACTGTTGTACCGTCCCTGCACGGTATCTCACATAATGTGAACAAAGTGGGAAGTCGCGGGGCAGTTGAGATGGTGTTCTTAGCACCAAATACGCTGGTCGGGCTCTGCATAAAAGTTAATTCAGAAGTTAAAAATAAGGTCGGATGCACTAAAATCGTCAAAATGAATTTATGTGCTGTGTGCAGGTAGTGGTCTATTCCATTTCATTATTTTGAGGCCGTCGATATGTTGGTCTATCAGGAATAAAAATTAAGCGTCAACGATCGGCCAGAGAACACCGATATAACGTTTTTAAAGTTGTGTAGGGTCCACTGATCTCTATTGTAGTAGGCTGGATCGCGGACCGCGGCCTAGGCAGCTGGGGCCGAGTGTCGGCACCAGTGGCCAATGATTGACACCAGCCAATGCATGGGACTCTATGGGAAGAACTAGAAAAAGTGCCGTTTCCCCCGTTTCTAAACTGTTATCGGCAGCGAAACTGTTTGGCTGTTTTTCGGAAAGCCTCTCAAATAGCATATGTACAAACATTAAAACTGACAGCCCTCACAGTTCATACAAATAAATGTTTTGTGGTCAAGAGTGACTGCGCTGGGCAAAAACATGTTGTGCAGCTCAATGAGACGAGAGTTACCTAGAGTTACCGTGGAGTGTGGCGGTTTCGACAAGTTGGGTTTAGCAGACGACAAGTTTGAGGGATTTGCTACGCGGAATTCGCCCACACCCCGAAAGCCACTGTCAACATGGAACTTTCAACATTCATCAACTTCGGGCTTCCCCGAGTACAGTCTTATTGACGGTAAGTTCCTTTGTTTACTTTACTACAAGAGCAAGTTTGCCAGCTCAGCACTAGGTGCTTGGGCACGTTTGATTTGTTTTAATTGGCATTCGAACGCTTGACAAATACCAATTTGACCCCGAAACACCAGATATAATTGTCGCAGCACATCATAATATACACGCCTTCGAGCAACGCGTGCAAGCTTCAATATTCCTACTTATGTGTGTTTCTCCCATAGGCTTGCGTGTATTGCCTGGTGTCAAGCAATGGCCGTCGGTGGTGCCAATCACGGGCTCCCGATCCGCGATCCAGCCTACTATAGTAGAGATCAGTGGTCGTGTCACCTCGGGGTGCACTGCAGAGTGTGATGTACCGGTAATTTTAGGATAATGCAGGATATATATTTATTTAACTGGTTGATTACATTCGGTTGACAACGTCTTCTTCGGTCTGCGACCGCGCCCAGTCTGGTCTTTCACGCAGGCGTCACGTTCTTCTCCGCCGGCTCGCTCTCCACTCGCCGGCGTCTCCGGTTGCATCAGCCCGCGCGCCGTTGCCTGGACCAAAGGTCGTGTTCGCTGTGCGTGGCGAACACGCACACAATACACGGCACGCACACAATACACGGCAATATCTCCCCCTTAAAAAAAACTCACGTTTCACTGGCCCAGCCGCGTTGGTGGCTGCCGCGTCCGTGTTGATCTTCTGAGAAGAGGAGGGCTGCCCTCCGTGCCCTGGTCATGTGTGCCATTAAGCGGTGTGGCAGGCGAGCTTGGAGTGCCTGCCTCCGGTGTTGCAGGATCGTTCTGTATGGCTGGAACGTCGTCACTGGAAATCGGAGACGGTGAACCGTTTCGCTGGCTGATGCCGCGGGAAGGGGCGAACTTTTTCGATGTTTTTGCGCCCTTGAGGCTATCGTCTTGATTCGGAGATATTCCCTCTTCCTCCTTGGGTACATGTCTCAGCTGTTCAATGTGCCGTTTCCAGGTATTTCCGTCGTTCGTGCGAATCTCATATGTTCGGTTTCCTAGAACTCGTACGACGACTCCTTTCGACCATTTCTTGCCATTCCTGTAGTCTCTTGCCCAGACCTGGTCGTTCTGATGTAGGTGTCGTTCTTTAGAGTTGCGCGAGGCGTGCTGCTTCGCCTGTTTTGATCGCACGACATCCGTTATTGATGGTCTAAGAAGATCGAACCTTGTGCGAAATTCGTCTCCTGTCATCATTTTGGCAGGTGTTGAGCCAGTTGTCGTGTGCGGGGTTGTCCGGTATGCCACCAAGAAGTTATGGCATGCCTCTTCCATGGTCAGCCCCGACTTCAGGCTTGCGTTGACAGACTTCTTGAATGTTCCCACGAAGTTTTCTGCCGCACCGTTCGTTGCGGGATGGTTCGGGGGTGAGAATGACTGCTGCACTCCGTTTCTTGTCATGAAATCCCGGAATTCGCTTGATCGGAATTGCGGGCCATTGTCTGTCACAATCCTTTCTGGCAGTCCATATCTTGCAAAGAGAGTTAGAAACACTCTTATGGTGGCTGCCGAAGTCGTCGAGGTCATGGGCACTACCTCGGGCCATTTTGAATATGCATCAATGATCAGCAAGAAATTCCTTCCTTGAAAGGGTCCTGCGAAGTCTGCATGCAGGCGTTGCCATTTCTTTTTTGGGTATTCCCACGGGTGTATAGGAACTTTAGGTGCCTCGTTGCTCACTTCCTGGCACGGCCGACAACTTCGGACCATCGTTTCGATGTCATGATCCAAAAGCGGCCACCACACGTAGTGTCGTGCCAGTCCCTTCATCTTTGTCATTCCCGCATGACCTTGATGCAAGTCGTTCAAAACGTGTTTTCGGTACCTCGAGGGTACGATGACGCGTGTTCCCCACATTAAGCAGTCGAGCTCCACGGTTAGTTCTGTTCTGCGATGGAAGTAAGGCTTGAGGTCTTCGGAATTCACTTGTTCCGGCCATCCATCCATGGTGAGTCTTAAAACTTTAGACAACACGGTGTCCTTTCGTGTCTCTCTGCTGATCTGCTTATGTGTCAGTGGAAGTGCTTGAAACTTTTCTAGATGGAGACATTTGATTTCGTCCATTCTTGCAGTTTCTGATTTTGTAGCGCCCTTGTCAGTCATTGGGAGTCTCGACAGCGTGTCTGCGACTACGTTCTTATCGGTCGACACGTACTTTATGTCGAAGTCATACCCTGACAAGATGATTGCCCATCGCTGCATTCTTGCTGCAACCGTGCCTGGGATTCCCTTACCGGGATTGAAAATCGATACCAGGGGTTTGTGGTCCGTCCACAGCGTGAAGTGGCGTCCAAACAAATACTGGTGAAATTTCTTTACGCCCTCAACTAGACTCAGCGCTTCTTTGTCAATCTGAGAGTAGTTTCGCTCACCTTTAGAAAGCGTTCTTGACATGAAGGCGATCGGCCTCCGTTGCTTGTTGGGTAGTACGTGTTGAAGTACTGCACCAATGCCATGGCTCGATGCGTCACAGTGCAGTTCCAGAGGAAGTGCAGGGTCATAGTGCACTAGCAGACTCTGCTTGGTGAGTTGCTTCTTCGCTTCGTTGAAGGCTCTCTGGCATGATCTCGACCACTCCCACCTTTTATCTTTCCGCAGCAGTTCATGTAGCGGATGTAGGATGTCGGCTGCGTTGCTGATGAACTTCCCGTAGTAGTTCAGGAGTCCCAGAAATGCTCTGAGTTCTTTTTGGTCTTTGGGCGTCTTCGCTTGTAGGATCGCATCCACCTTCTTGGGATTTGGGTGGATCCCTTGTTTGTCTACAACATGTCCTAGGTACTCTATGGAGTCCTGCATGAAGCAGCATTTTTCTTTTCCCAAGCGAAGGCCACTTTCCTTGAGTTTTTGCAGTACGATGTCCAGGTTCCGCAGGTGATGTTGATCGTTCTTGCCAGTTACCACGATGTCATCCTGAAATGCACCTGTGTACGGCAAGTTTCCCACGAGTTCTTCGATGATGCGTTGGAAGATAGCTGATGCTGGGGTTATTCCAAATGGCACTCTGTTCACCTGATAGAGCCCTTTGTGTGTGTTGATCACAGTGAGGTTTCTTGATTCTTCCGCTAAGGGGATCTGGAAGTAGGCTTGCTTACAATCCAGCTTGGTGAACTTCTCCCCGTGGGCAATCTTCACAAAGAGATCTTCAGTCTTCGGTAGTGGGTACCTATCTGGCTTCAAGGCTGGGTTGAGTGTAACCTTGTAATCCCCGCATATGCGCACTTGTCCGTTTGCCTTCATCACTGGAACGATTGGAGTCGCCCACTCACTCCTCATCACAGGAGTGATTATGTGCTCTTTCTCAAGACGATCCAGCTCCTCTTCGATCTTTTGTCGGAGGGCGTAGGGAACTGACCTTGGTCTGAGAAACTTTGGTTGAGCATCATCATTCACGCAGAGTTTCACGGCGTAGTCCTTCAGTTCTCCTGGACCTTCAAAGATGGAACTGTGTTTCTGTAGCACACCTGCGAGAGTTAAGGTTTCTGCACGCACGTTGTGCACTTCCTTCCAGTTCACTTGAAAATCCTGAAGCCATGCCCTTCCCAGTATGGGAGGTCCCCCATTCTTCACCACTTGGATTTCATGACGCTTGACTTGCCCGTTGTACCGCATCTCCACTTGAACCATTCCCTCTGGAACGATGGGCTTGCCGGTGTACGGCTTCAGCGTTATTCTCGAAGGTTTCAACTGGATGTCTGGAAGAATTTCTTGAAACGTCTCCAGGTTGATCACAGTCACGGGTGAGCCTGTGTCAATCTCCATCTGAAGAGGTTTGTTGCAAATCTCCACAGTTACTGTGATGGGTTTCGGGTAGCTTGAGTCGATGAAATAAAATGGAGTTTCGCCTCCCGAGTTCTCTGTGGTGACATGGTTGGTGAAGTTTGGCTTGTCCTTTTTTCTTGAGTCTTGTGGATCTCGTTTCCTGTCACGGCAGACCAATTGGAAGTGTCCTGTTCTTCCGCATATTTTACAAGTCTTGTTCCTTGCAAAGCAGTTTTCAGGGTCGTGATTGGTTTTGCCGCAGCGGTGACATGGGATCCTGCTTGTGCGAGATTTTCCTTTACCCTCGCTTGCCTTTTTCGGAAGTGACGTCTTGTGTTTCCGCCCTTGCATCAAGCGATTGACATCTTGTTGGGTCTCGGTCTCGCTCCTTATTTCCTTCGCATCCTTCATGGCTACCTCCATCGAAGTGGCAAGATCCACCGCTGCCTTGAATGTCAGCGTCGGTTCAGCCAGCAGCTTTTCGAGAATGTTTCCGTCCTTAATGCCGTCAATGAGCTTGTCTCGAAGTCGGTCGTTGAGGGAAACACCGAAGTTGCATTGCAGTGAAAGTTGTTTGAGCGCAGCTACGTAGTCTGCGATGGTTTCGGATTCCAGCTGCTTCCGGTGATGGAATTTGTAGCGTTCGACCGTTTCATTGGGCGTCGGGTCGATGTGGTTCTGCACTAGTTGAACGATCTGTACGTACGTCTTGGTGCTTGGTTTAGCAGGTGCTGCCAAGTTTCGTATCAGTCCGTACATTTCTCGTCCGACGATAGAGAGAAGAACATCGGCTCGCTTTGATTCCGGAATGTCGTTCGCAGCGAAGAACACTTCGATCCTTTCGATGTACGAAGACCATGATTCCGATTTCTGATCGAACTCTTCAATTTTCCCGATGCGAGGCATTCTTTAGGTTTGAGATGGGGCGTCACTCACGTTACCGCTGTCTCCTTTGTTCCGATGTCGCTCAGTTGTTTATATCCATCTTTGTTGCATGGATCCCATCCTCGTCGCCATTGTGATGTACCGGTAATTTTAGGATAATGCAGGATATATATTTATTTAACTGGTTGATTACATTCGGTTGACAACGTCTTCTTCGGTCTGCGACCGCGCCCAGTCTGCTCTTTCGCGCAGGCGTCACGTTCTTCACCGCGGCTCGCTCTCCCTCGCCGGCGTCTCCGGTTGCATCAGCCCGCGCGCCGTTGCCTGGACCAAAGGTCGTGTTCGCTGTGCGTGGCGAACACGCACACAATACACGGCACGCACACAATACACGGCACAGAGATTGTGTTTGCATCCCTGTTTTCGACAAATTGCAAGCGGTTTTTAAAAATAAAGGCAAAGTCACGCGTGAAATTATAGAAGCTCGTGACATCGCAAGACTGAGACAAAACGCACGAGGACACAGCGCACCCGTAACAAACACTAGGGCAACGTTCACAGTCACACCAAAAGAAAGAAAGGGACACTTACACAGCGCTGACTTCAACTCTTTGTATATTCCCGCCTTTTTCTCTTCTTTCACGTCTAATGCATAACCTAGGCCTCATCTTTTTCTTTCTTTGCTGAAGGTTAACTGTAAAGGTTTTAAGCTAGAAATTAAAAATTAAAAACTAAAAAATTAAAAATTAAATATTACTGTAGATCAATGATGCAAAGCTAAGTAATCCAGCTCTTTTTGTGACAGCGCTATAGATGGTTTGCTAATACACCTGCCGTTTTGCCTGGCAATGTTCTCCGCTTCTATTATTTCCCTTGTGAGCTGGTCTCGGCTCCTTGCCAACACCACACACTTGTCAAGTTCCGCTGTGCACCCACAGTCCCGAATGTGTATGCCAACATGTCCAGAGTTCTTGTTGATGGTGGCCAAGTTGTGTTCTCTAAGGCGATGGTTTAAACACCTACTCGTCTGTCCGATATATGTTCTTCCACAGGACAGGGGGAAGGAGTAGACCACATTTTCAGTACATCGAACTAACTTATTTCTGTGATTCGTTGTGCAGAACGTCGGTGTCCTTGAAGGAGTGTTTACCCTCTTGCACAGGCTGTAGAGCTTGTTCGGAGCGGAGAAAATAACGTCCGTGCTTACTTTGTTTGCTATTTTCTTGAGGCCATGAAAAAAATGATGGAGATATGGCACAATCACTGGTCTTTTTGCCCTGTCCCGATGACTTTTCTTAAATCGTTCATCATGCTTAAATTCTCTGAAAAGTCCTTCCGCCACTGATGTTAACAAGGATGGTGAATAACCTGCGCATTTTAATCGCGACACTTGCCCATCAAAGCTCCTTTGGATGGAATGGAAGCATGACTTCGTAAGAGAGTTCTTGAGGCACAACCGCGCTATGCCTCTCTTTACGAGTTTTGAATGCGCGGAGTTGAATAGCAGAAGTGGCTTCTTTCCCCTTGGCTCGTAAGTCCAGCACGTATGGTACGGTGACGTACAAAGACGAAGATCTAAGAATCGCAAACTTCTTTCACTTGGAAGTTCGTGGGTAATCTCCAATGGATTCATGCACCTTTTGAATCTGTCGAGAATGTCTGGTACCAAGGCTGTCAGATTTTGGTCATCGGTGGCGAGGACAATTAAATAATCATCTACATATCTGAATACTTTTTTAACTATTGACGCGTCGAGAGTTAGGTTTAAATTCCTGTCAAGGTGTGCAAGATACAGGTCACTGAGTATAGGTGCAATGCACGAACCAATACACACCCTCTCTTCTGCAGATACGTATGTCCATCCCAAGTGGCGAAGGTAGATTTTAGATAGATGTCAATTAAGTTTAAGAAGTTGCTTTGGGATAGGCTCGAAGTGGCTTAGAAAACTAAGCCACTTCGAGATCTGCTACACGAGGATGCTGGCTGGCTCTGGAGCGAGCCTCAGGAAGAAGCATTCCTTAACATCAAAGATCTCCTATGCAAGGCTCCTGTGCTCACGTTCTATAAACTGGATGCACAACTTACATTGTCGGCGGATGCGTCTTCGTTTGGACTGGGGGCGGTTCTGCTCCAAGAGGAAAACGGCAAAAGACGCCCAGTGGCATACGCATCGAGAGCGATGACACCAACGGAGCAGAGATACGCCCAAGTGGAAAAGGAGGCTTTGGCCATCGTATGGGCCTGTGAACATTTTCGGACCTACTTGGTAGGAAAGGGATTCCACATCGAAACAGACCACAAGCCTCTGGTGCCATTGTTCACAACGAAACGTCTTGACGAAATGACACCAAGGCTACAGCGTCTGAGGATGCGCATCTTTGAGTATGACTTTGCGATATCCCACGTACCGGGCAAAGAGATGTTCACCGCGGATGTCTTGTCTAGGAAACCCCTACCGACAACTGGCCACTCTACGGACTCAAGGAACACCGTGGAGAGCAGTGAAACGTTGGTTCACGAGTATGAAATGCTAACGCTGGAGCTCCTTCCAGCCTCTAACTCATTTTTGTCCAGACTGAAGGCAGAGCTTTCCAAAGACCCAACCACATCAAGGGTTATGGAATACTGCGAAAAACAATGGCCGGCAACGAACAAACTTCCTCCGAACTTAAGCAAATTCGCGAGTCTCGCCGCAGACCTTTCGGTGGTGCAGGGATTACTAATGCGTAACGACCGGCTGGTGATCCCGCCTAGCCTGCAAGGAGAAGTCTTGGAGCGATTGCACTGTGGCCATCAGGGTGTTGTCCGATGCCGGGCAAGAGCCAGAGACTCCGTCTGGTGGCCTGGCATAAGCACAAAAATACATGACTATGTGAGTCGCTGTCCGACCTGTCAGCAATATAGACGACCACATACAGAACCCCTTCTTCAGACTCCACTACCCGATCGTCCCTGGCAGGAAATTGGAACGGACCTTTTCCAGTTCAGGGGGAAGAGGTATATAGTCATAGTCGACTACTACTCGAAGTTCTTCGAGCTTGAAGAAATACCTCGAACAACCACAGAGGACATTATCAAGGTTTTCAGCCAGAACTTCGCAAGACACGGTTGCCCGGAAGTCATCCGCTCCGACAACGGTCCCCAGTTTGGCTCAACCGAGTTCCGGCGATTCACCAGAGAGTGGGGAGCCGAACTGGTAACTTCAAGCCCGTATTATCCCCAGAGTAACGGAGAAGCGGAGAGAGCGGTGCAGACTGCGAAGAACCTGCTGAAGAAAACCTCGAATTCAGCACAAGCTCTTCTGGCCCACCGAACCACTCCTGGGCCCGAAGGGTTTTCCCCTGCCGAACTGCTGATGGGGCGGAAGTTACGCTCCACTCTTCCTACGGCTCCCAGTACCCTCAGACCTCTCTGGCAACACTCCAGAAGGTATCGGCAACGATACAGGAAACGGAAGACTAGAGAGGCGTCTAACTATAATAGGCGTCACCGTACAAGAAATGGCAGGGAGCTACACCCACACGCAGCAGTGTGGATTCACGCGGGAGCGGCCTCGCAAGGAGTTGTGCGAGACCAAGCCGGACCACCTCGGTCTTACCTTGTAGAAACCGACCAAGGAACGATACGACGTACACGGCACCATCTCCAGCCCGCGATTCCCGACAGCGACATCCCGCCGGCCGGTCAACGGGAGAACGATCCTCAAGCAACCATAACACGAAGTGGGAGAACTTCACGACCACCGGAACGCTATGGACAATGAGGCTAAAAGGGGAGGTGTCGTATAAAGAAGACGAAGTCTGGCGGCATGTGGGACTGTGGGCCACGCGCGAGGGTCCGAGATGCGCGTGACAGATAGATACGCTTTGGGTTCGATAAAGGACTCACGGGTGTTGGTTTGCGGCTCCGGGCTTTGACCTTTCTTTCGCCTCGGAACACGACAATGAACTACCAACTCGCCCGAACTTCCGTTTTAACCAACTGAGACAAAATTGTGTTAGCGCCCCGTCACTAGAGCTTTCAGATAAAGAGCGGCAGTACTTGTAGCAGGAGGGCTAACCAGTGACGCTGTTGTATTAAACACGTGATATGCATTTTTTGTGTTTATCCTTGTTTTATTTGGTATGGCTATGTTTCTAGTTATGCGTCGATACTAACAAATAAATCTACAGTTCAGAGTCAGCGTTGTGTCCTGTCGGTTTACTTATACTTTGTCGTCGTCTTTGTGCTTTTTTTATTTTTAATTAAGAAAAAGTCAGCTTGTCCATGCAAAGCTAAAAACATAGTATATTCTTTGCTTAGTAATGTGCTCAATAGGTACCTTATAATACGCACATGTTGGATGGGCCTCTCACGAGCAAAGTCAAATGTGCTTCATCGTAATTCCGCATAATATCTCTCGAGCACTTGTTGTTTGCTCTATTTCTCGTCACCCTCATTTTTATAGCCCCACAGGGCTCTGGATGCGCATTACTGTGCTTCTTGCGGCTGTCTATTTAAAATACTACAACAATTACTCATATAGCAGCTGTGTCTAAACTTTTTATACTCAAGCTGACTTCTGATGTAAATATTTTCCTTAAAAGGTTTTGAGACACGGAACCATTCCTATTTGTGGCAATTGAAAAACAAGTTTGAAAAATATGCTTGGCAAAATTAATGTCACTTAGAGAACGTGTTCTCAGTCACATCTATAGATAAACAAAAATTAAAAGAGTGAGTTAGAAAGGAAACATAATTTTAACACAGGTTCATTGAAGAACACCTTTGCATTTATATTGCGACAGCCACCAATGGATCGCTGCAATCTGTCTGACGATTGGGATAGGTACCCCTTCTTATGTAGAATATTTTATCCGAGCAAAATTTAAAGAACACAGGAATCGAACAAACAAATACAAAAATCACAGTCAAAGTTTCTTGCTTCCAATTCTAAATACACTACCTTTGTCTGCAGTGCTTGCTCTTGCTTTTAGACCCTTGGACTTAATTAATGAGTGAAGCAATGTGAGCTTGTTCCCAACCCCACAAAATAATAAGGTAAAATAAATATGGCACAGCATTCAGGGAAACATACATATGCAAATAATTATGGCAAAAAATAATTGCCCTTACAGATGCATAGGCCAGAAGGATAGTTAAACTAGCGAAACTGCTAGCCAGCATGAAGGGCACCTTAACAATAAAATGAAATCAGTTGCATGGATATTTCTGGCAGCAACTAGTTGGTTTGAACTGCTATGGGCATTATGTATATCCGTTGTGGGGAATCAGGAAAAATGCAGCACTGGTACTAATGTAGGAAAATTCACCCTGCAGCATTTACCACGTTTAGACTGATATTGCTTGTACGGCCATCAAAGTATTTAACCTTGAAATTCGTTGAGGTGTGGTTAACATTTATTTCATCATTCTGCCAAATCTTTTTTTTTTACCTGCGATTATGCAACTCCATCAGAAACTCCAAACATAACCGACGTAAACCAATCCTGCCGTACATTTTTATTTTCTTAAACACACAAGACATACAATGCTGAAGTCACTCTAGTGTTTGGTTCAAAAACAATTCTTTCAAATCTCATGGCATAGACACACCAGGCGTTGCCTATTCTGAGAGAAGCACTGCACTCTCTAGTAACGACGCCTGGGGTGTCCATGCTAGCCGAAGGTTATTATAGTTTCAGTTCGAATGGACTCATGCCATGCCAATGGTTAACAACACCAAAACAAAATCATTTAACAAAATCTTTCCTGGCAGTAACAAAAAATGTAGAATATGTGATACTGCCTGGTACTCCTTTAGTGTTGAAGGATTAATGAAGAATAGCAGGAAGTTTCACTGCTATATACAAACAAGCATGACAGTTTGCTAGGTTAGAGCTCAGTGTACTGCGCAGTTAGTTTGAAAATATGTGCAATATCCGTAGTAGAAAATATTGAAAATAATTCTTGTTCAAGAATACCCTTCTTCTAAATACTAAAATCGAATATGTCAAAAGACATTAACAGAACTCCTGCTGGGTTATAGAAGAAACAAAACAAAAATTAAATGTGCAAGTGTTACTGCTATAGAAATAACAATGGCAGTTTCTTTCAGGTCACCCCAGTTTACTAGAAAGTCAGACTGGGAAAATATATACATTTTCACTAGTAGCATCTAACTAAATAATCTTGAAACAAAATTATTGCCTTATTTTATAAAAACGACGTCAGTCCATACATATGTTACACAATCATGGTCCTCCTCCAGTGTTGGCGGAGCAACAGAAAGGCATATCGAAGTTTGGACTCCCGCACAAACAGGTGTTGCAGTTCGTGAGGCTTAGGCCCACCATGTACATGAGAAGACAACTGCTGAAGAAACGACTTTTGATCTTTTTTTCAAATCAAGGAAAGGGAATTTAGTGGTCACTTTTCTGGAGTCCCAACTGATTGGCAAACTCGGCTCATCCGGTAGTTGAATGTAGCCTGTCCCACGGTGAGGCTTGCGCCCCCAAAGGGGCGTTGCAGCGGCTGTCGGTTAGGGTAGGCTGGGTCCTCGTAAAGAACAATGAGCTCGGTGTTCATGAGCACCTCCAGGTGTGTCTACAAACGACTCTCCCGTAAGATGCCTGCTGAATAAGCAAAGTTATAATGAAAGTATATCATAGGGATGATGCAAGTTTTTGTATGATGGCACTATGGCATCTCTCATTATGTTTTCAGGATTAGAATCCCCAAGTTGAGGTAATCTCACGCTTACCATAAGCTTAAGTCTCGTATGTGTCATGCGATTCCTTGAGTGACGTGCAGCAGGAACCTATTTATCACCTTTTCGAGGATCGTAGTGCTTATATGATAGGCTGATATAAATTGTAACACTCTCATACCGGGTCACCTTTCTTCATACTAGATGTCTTACATTACATGAGAAGTTATTAAAAACCATATTCACTATCCAAAAGCATCTCCTCCGAGATATTGTAAGCTAAACATTCTATAAACCTTTTTAGTAATTCAACATCATTTAACTGTTCCAAAAATTGCACAGTAATGGCTTCCACACTGGAACAATTCATTACAGTTACGTATTGTTCAGGCTGTAGTCATTGACTAAGTTCAGTGAAAAAGAATTTATACAAATCCGCTTTTGTTTTAAGAATTGTGACTAAACATTATGACTGAATGTGCAGTTGCCTTATATGCAAAGTGTCCGTTTACAGTCCTCCAAGTTTTGTTACTAAAAGTTCATATAATTTAATAGCCAGCTGAACTTTGTAAAATAGAATATAGAGAGAAAAAGAAACAGACATACCGATGGACTGCCAAGTCTGGTTTAATACTTCCTCCTATTTTTGAACCTTGAATTTGTGGGTTTTTTCTTTTTTGTTTTCAAAGCCAAATAAAATCACAACTTTAATTGTAAAAACTAACTAACATGAATTTGAATCACCCGCACTTCACCCTGACATGAAACACCGCCAACATTGATTTTCTTCAGTATTGAGATTGATCGACGTGCTCGCTGATGCACGTTGCTTCGTTTTCTTCTATGGCCAGGTCTCTAGCTTCTCTTCGTGCATACTGGTTCCTGGGTTTTGCGATGATGGTGACGCTGCGGAACTCTGCACTTCATTCATAGTCGCGGGAATGTGCTGTTAGATGACCTGCTGTTGTGCATTTTAGAGATGCTGCGTGTTCTCTTGCTCCTGTCGTTGATGCATCTGCCAGTTTGGCCAATGTAACACTTGCCACACGATGAGTGAAATGTGATATACAACCCCCTTTTTTAAATGGGGCATATCATGTCCTGTGAGAGATGTTGCAGGTTTTCATGCTCGTATTGCTCCAGTTACTGTATTATGCTCATATTTTTCAAAAGTAACAAGTAATTAAATTAATCCGTTACCAATATTTTGTAACGGAATTACACTACAAATTAATCCCGAAAAAAATTAACGTGGAAATCACATAATCGATTCAAAAAGTAGCGAATTACAAGTAATTCGTTATTTATAACGCATTACATCACATGTCTGGTCTCCATATGACCACCGATCTAACATGGATCACCCACGTTAATCACATTCGCGCTACAGCGAACAGCACGATATGTTTTTCTGCGACAGAATTTAAGACTCGCCCCCCTTACCCTAAAGTAAAACAAATGGCATATCTAAGACTAGTACGCCCAAAACTTGGTTATGTTGCATTCATTAGGTCTCCGTGGCAAACTTATCTGAAAGATGAACTAAAAAGTAACCAAAAAAGAGGTTACGATTTATTTATTCCGATTACTCTTTTTACACAGGCGTGTATGAACTGCAAACCTCCCTGAACTCACTTTAAGGCGGAAAATATTTCGTTCGGCACTGTTTTACAAGATTTACCAGCATAACTTAACAATTAGAAAATGAGCTATTTTCTCCTAACACTTCATTGTTTCCGAGATTAGATAACAACTGTAAAATACAACCTATATATGCATTCACAACTTCTTACGCGAACTCTTCCATACCTTTCTTAACATAGTCACAGTTAACAATATAGATGTATTTAAAAAAGAATGTAAGGCGAACTTTTAGTATCCACAATTAACTAGTATTTTGAATTTAACTTTGATTGAACTTTGTTCGAACTTTTTGTCATTTTTTGTTTTAATGTTGTATTGATTCTTCTTGTTCTCATGTTCACGAGTCTATATGCTTTTCTTATTGACCAACAGAAATGAACTGTCCATGACTTGTATAATGACAAATTTTAGGGCCTTCAAGATACTAATAAATAAATAAATAAATCTGCGTCAACATCGACATTAGTGTGTCCAATAATATTGACCTTTTTTTATTTATACGAACAAATATACGCCATAAAATTTGCCAAGGTAGCATGCGGCACTAAAATAGGCTTTCGGTAAATCTTGAGTTGATATAAAAGAGCGGATGTCGCTTCAAAATGTTTCGCGACATAAATATTGCGGTACTGGTTTTTTTTTTTTTTTTGGAAGGTGGAAAAAAAGGAAGGAGGAAGGGGGTGTTATCACATAAATGTCGTGTGCAAATGTTAAAAAAAAACTTTTTTTTTTCAATTATATTTTTCAGGCTCGACTTTTTGAGGAAAATATGCGTCAGGCAAGCAACGAACATTGCCGAGTGGCACTCTCGACTTGTGCAAGGCGCAGCAGCCACTTTTCTGAGATAAGCGCAGAGCGAATGCATCTGGCCGAAATTTACCGCTTTTTTGGGATTATATTTAATACATTGAGTCCAGCCTTGGCGCGTCCTCATTTTCTTGACCAACAGTTCTACAACAAACCACCAGGATTGTGACCGTTTCAAGCGTTCTCCGGAGGCTCCGACGAGGTATTCCGTTGCAATTTTGAAGACTTAACGATGCTGAGATGGACAGAATGCAAGTTACTTGTCAACAACACGTTGGACGCACTGTGGTACGTTGATGCCAGAACTCCTTATTCGTTTTCGAAGGCGGGAGGATCAAACGGAAAACGCAGAAATATGCCCATATCAGCGCTAAACATCCACAGGTAATTACACCTTTGAAATAAAGATGAGCGTAAGTATTTTCCCCACTTCAGAGCAACAATGGACCTTTTTCACATACCGACGGCACCAGGCGGTGGCTGCACGAACTAAAAATCGAGGAAGGGACCTACCTGCGCTACCAATCGATAATGGGAGCTACGCTACCAGTTTCTTCGTTCTCTGAGCCGCGGGGCGTGCCCAACGCGCCGTCCAAGTGGGGCATCCGTGGCGTCCACTTAAACGTCGTGTTATTCTTTCCGTCCGCTTTCTTTCTTTGCGTAACACAATTATATGTATGCTGCAATTACGTTTGCTACTCGCTGATCTACAGCCTCCTTCCGAATTTCCTCGATTTTTGGTTTCAACTTCCGCCGCTTGGCATCGGGCGCTCGCGCGTGCGCAGAACGCTTCTCGGAAAAGGTCCATTGCATTCTGTTAAAACCTCATGCACATGTATGCTCTATTAACGAAATTGACTTGGTCCGCCGAATAAGACGATGCCTTTAAAAAGCGTCAGGATACTAACGCAGTTGAGCAAATACAATTTATTTAGACAAATAAAGTTTAAACAAAAATTTAGTTTGAGTTATGGTCAATAAAAGTGGAACAAATTCAAGACATGCAACCATATCTGCGTTGTGCGCTCTCCCTTTTTTCGCCAGTTTGCGCTCAATTTAAGATATGTCCCGAACCCGCCCGCATATTCACCACTTTGTAGGTTCTTTTAAACGAATTCTTATCGTTTTGAAAAAGAAAGTAATGATGTGAATAGCACTTGTGGCATTTTCATCGGCTGTTTTTCTTACTACTTTTGCATTTCCTCTTGCATTTTTTATCATAGGATGTATCTCCTTTTTCACAGCAAGTTTCTTACACATTTCGTTATTACTTAAATTCAACACGTAACTTGTAAGGAACATATTTGTTGAAATGATTCAAAATTATTTATACAAATGTTCAGCACATTAATTTATTTAGTCTTGGACTATATAGTACAAACATTTAGGAACATATTACACTTCACATTTGCTACTTATACTCATTCGACTGCCTTCTTTACACTGGACTGTCTCAAAAAACTTGGAGAGTTTCCGAGATGTCGGTTGAGTCTGAAAAACAACAAGAAATTACAATTGTATTATATTAAGAGTGTTCACTTGCGTGCCTAAAAGTTTCTTTCGAGTCTTTATCTGCGTTAGACTGCCCATGCCAGCGTTAAAAATTGTGGTGCCAGCGTTAAAGATTCATGAAAAAGTACCTTATTTTCGAAGAAGGGGTGTGAGGGTCGCGCAGAACAATGTCCCTCAGCTCTGCCAGCTGATCATTTTGACAAAAGCTCTGTTGAACAAAACCGAAGTTCAGTTAGGTCAACCTGTGATCACCTTGTTGTTTACAATTCATATGCTGTCAAACTACCCACTAGTCACAATTCACGAAGAAATATTGAGAGTCGCTCCCATTAGCGAGACAAGTGTTCTAACGTCCGAAGTTCATTACGCTAGCTGTAGTTGAAAAGGCAGTAAGTTCGAAAACGTGAGGTCCTGGAACGCCACAATCAAAAACATGTGACGATGTTTGGTGACCGATACTTTCGAGCGCCAGGCGTCAATAGGCGCATAGTGATCACCAACGTTCCCTCGAATTTGGACATTTTACGCTTAGAGGACAAGTTTTTATTTTACATTAAAAATAATTTTTGTTGTCGAAGACAAATGCGTGAAGGAAACGCGTGAATGGTTATGGGGCCAATGCACGAGACACTAGGTTGTGTTGCTGAACTATGGAAAGTTTCAAAAGTTGCGAAGAAGATCTATCTACAAAACGTAAAAAAATATACTTGAAACCCACGTAAGCAATGTTTTGTTTTAAATATTTTACTTATTATATTTCCGTTTAAATTATTTTGCCCTTCATTCACTGGAGATACGTTTGTGTAAACGTTTTAACGCTTCGGCAACACTGGACCCGAGTCTCAGGGCAGGAACACGCTGCAGGCCGGGCGGCGAGTAGAGCATTGGGCTTTAAAAATGAACAACTTCTCAGCTCTAATCTCGCCCTTCCCCGGTAAACGGGTGAACGGGTGAAGTGCAACCTCTGTGGCGTCGCAACGTGGGGCTCCCCAACACCGCCTATTATGCTTTTCGACTTAAACGGCGATGCAATAATTTTGTACATTCAGTAAATACCAATTGAGATGATTGCTTGAGATTCACAACCTATGAAAAACGCGTCAGTTACTTGCTCCTCGCAATGACAGTCGTAGAACAGATATTGAGAAAAACAACCAGCGTTTCCCTCTCAACTCTCAAACCAGAACAAGTGTCCACGTTATCTAGAGCCCACTATAAGCCACTAAATTCTATCATAGCTACGCGCTGGGGTTAGCCAAGGACAAGCCACGCGCTGAGTTCCGGACATTGTTAAGGTTCGGCTATTCCCGTCATCGCAGCGCTTGGGCACGAGCCACTACCCGACTGCATGTGGATGCATTGATCGTCACAACCCAAAACCGAGTGCTCACGCAGTGCTCGTCTCCACTGTATGAGCCTCATTTAAATATCGTCATCGCGGGGATCGCAAAGCTTGATGACAAAATCCTGGGGATCGCATTGATGACAACGCCAACAAACATAATCCCCACAACATCGTCGTCAAGTTTTGCGTAGTGGAGACTGAAAGGAAACGTCCGCTTTTATCCTTGAATTTACGCGGCGACAAAGAATGCTTCTTGGTCAATGGCATGGCTTGCGTGCACACTTGGGTCCCAATAGAGCCACAAATGAGCTAAGCTTTAGAGTATCAGCACTCAGTTCCTCGATATTGTTGTGAGCGCCGCCATCTTGGTGCTTAGTACAGAGCAGACGCCACTGCCTGTCGTCGTGATTCAAGAGCGCGACTTCCTCAGCATTAGATTCGGTGTTAGGACTCTCAAGTGATGTTGCATTGCTTTGTCGCGAACTGTTTAAACATTTGCGGAGGACGTAAAAGGGTTTCATTTGATTTCCGATAAAGCTTCAGGTAACTGACAACCATGATTTTAAATCCCAATGTGGGTAAGTGTCGTTACTCTGAAGCGTAGCATATTTAGTGGCTCTAGGTTCCTCAATACTCTGTTTCATACTTAGAATTCAACACTGTCACAGGTACTGGCGTGAGTGCGTCGCTTCATCTATAGTTTCGTTTGCGCGAGAAAGCGTGCAAATGATCTGCGAAATCAAACCCTAGGCTCGCGCCACCAGCTTTGACAGCGTTGTGCACTAAGTAGAAAACAGAGTATAGTGCGAGTGTAGTTGTCTCAAGTATTCAAAAATATTCCGACCCAATATTGTTGCACGGCCGCTAAAGAGGCCAGGAAATGATTTTTCTACTTTCTGCAGAAACTACTGAGAATCACTACCTAACATTAATAACCGAATAAACTTGCCTTAGATTTTCTTTCTAAGCAATCGCAGTCGGCAATTGAATCGAGAAATATGAGCATCGTTCATCCCCTCACCTCAAAGCCAGAACTAGAGGCCACGTTGCCTGGTGCCTATCGCATGCCTCCAACGTTAATCATACCCACGCGCTGAGGGTCGACAAAGAAGTAAACGCGTACTGTATACTCCAGGCATTGTTAGGAGTTCGGCTATTCTCATCACCGCAGTGGTTGGACACGGGCCACTACCCGAGTGTCCGCCGAGGCATTAATTGTTGCGAGCCGAAGTCGAGTGGTCACGCAGTTCTCGTGCCCAATCCACGAGCCGCGCTCGACTGTCGTCAGACGGGTGGTTTTGGATACCACAGTTACGTCATCAAGCTTTGCGAAAGCAAGACTGGAAGAAATAGTCCACTTTTATGCTCGCAATTTCACCGCAACCAAGAAGCTTCTGAATCAGTTGCGGTACTGTAGCGAGTATACTTGGGCCAGACTAGGACCAGTACGCCTCTGTCAAAGTCATGAACTGTCCCAACCCAATATCGTTTCATAACCCCTTTAAAGAGAAGCTGAAGCACTTTTCAAGAAATCTGAGTTAGGAGCAGACATCGATTGCTTCTTGTCCCGTGAACTTTGTTATCGCCTCTTGTTTGGGGCAAATGTAAACGTAAACCGCACTTATTTGAAAAAATACGCGCCGCGATTGCTGCCGGGCATGCGGCGATCCTCTCTGCCGCCTGTTATCTGTCCAGAGCATCGTGACGTCAACGACGGCATCCCCGAGACAGCTTATAGTTGCAAGCATGGGGACCCCGCTGATGACGTCACTTTTGCTTGTTTTTCTCTCCCGTTCTCTCGCTTTCCTACCCTCGGCGCGCCGCCATGGGCGGGTCTACGTCAAAATTTTAATTGGCTATTACGACGCTCCTACAAATAAAATCGAAAGAAAACTTAAGGCCCAACATTTTTAAGGTGTCTACATTACAACTTTTACTGTTTGTTTGAATTCATGGACCTCTTCAGCTTCAGCAGTCGAATCAAAGAAGACGCACATACGCATACATAACAGACAGACAGACTATAAACCCAAAATCAACGGCGCACTCTATGCGCTCAAGTGGGTCAGCCGGCGAATGACCGCGATCAGAAAGACGGCAAATATCATAACGTTGTGTTTTCCGCTTTGCCTCATTGGCCGCTTGGCTCGTAACGTCGGCTGCTCTCGAAGGAATCGGTTTTTCGGAGGTGCAATGGGGCACAGCGGGGTTTGACGCCGCCGGCGGTGCGCCGTTAAGCGGCGTGTGCTGGTGGGCCAGGTGGGTGCATATTTTTAATAAGCCATCCACAGACTGTCGCTGCTAGCGCGTTCGTAAACGAGGAGGGGGGGGGAGTTAACACGTGACCCAGTGACGCTGGTCAGTGTGCTCAAATTGATTTATTTGAGTACAAGTACGAAGCGTTCAGGTCAGGGGCATATCCACAGGTCACGGAAATGTTGACGTGCGTTAAGAAAATCAAAATGTTGATTTGAAAAAGTCGCATATCGGGACAAACCAATTTATATTTTAACGCACTCGCTTTTTGTTTAATTAAAAATACATGATGCATAAACACGCCGAAGAGAACTGTGCGGTAACAGCAGCATCAGGGCATACAATCCCTGCCACCGTCTTTGCCGCCGTCCCCGCTCCTCTGGTTCTTCGTTCATTTGCGAGAGGGCGAGCGATCGGGCTGGTGCTCTGAATAGAACAATGAAAGCCTGGGAACAGCCTCCGATCTCCACGGATTGTTATCACACTCGAATGGCGCCAATTAGGCATTGAAACCCAAGCCCTACGCCGCACAACTTCGACACTTTGTCTAGACACTAGGCTTTAGCCGAAGGTTCATGCAACACTCGTGCTCAGTGTGTGACCGGGCTCAAACTCACCGTGAAGGGTTGAAGTGCTGGTGTACGGGGCTTGATTATTCTTAACTTATTTTCACTTCAGGTCTGAGCGCAGTCCACGCTAAGAGCCAACTGGGGCGAGTGAAGCCAATCCGTAAGCGCCACGTCGCGCCGTTCGCCGTCTTTCTTTGCATGGTTATCCGCCGCCTCATTCAATCAAGAGTAAAAAGTGCGACGTGTGACCTTGGGTTTATATTGTGTGTGTATGCGTTTTTGCGCCTTCTTCGCTTTGACAGTGCCTGCACGTCAGTAAAATACAGCGTACAGGTGGTGTTGGCTCGAGGCTTGCCTGGAAACGGCTCAAAACCTTCTGTAGTGAGCCGGAACATCAGAACATGTTCGGTAATTCTGTAAGCATCAGATCGGGTCACGACTCAGACTGCTGCTTTAAAGGAGCTGTGCAACAGTTTCCGTGCTTTGCTTAAATAATTTGTGAGTTTGTGTCTCGACCTTTCTGAGGTAAAGAACAAAAAACCGCTTTTGCCTGCATGTTCTAGTTTTTATTTTAAAAATGGACAAAAATTGAGGTTTTCGGCACCTCTCAACTCCTTCACCATCTTCCGAGTCACGTGCGCTGTGACGTCAATAGGAGTCGCGCAGGGGTTCCGGTGAAGCACTCTCTCTAGAGCCATCAATGTACAGCGAGAACTCATCCGCTCGCGACCGCGTGACCACGTACTGGCGGGCGTAGCGCGAACAATATGGTGAAAGGAGGAAAGTCTCATCCGGGTCCGGCCGTCCCCGTCCGGATCTGTCCCCCTCCCCCTCCGGCTTCTGGCGGCTGTTTGCGGTAGCAGATAGAGCTGACAGCCACTAAAACTCCGTATAATAAAAGTTTTGTCGATGATACCAGGTTTTTGACGCATTTATATTTATGTTGGAACGACAAGATTTATAGAAAAGTTACCTTTTATCGAGCAGGTATTCGCAGAACTTGCTACCTTTCTACAAGTCCCCCATTGACGTCATGCCACGTGGTTCTCATGGCCGCCGCTCGCGGCTGCAGGTCGGAGAATCTTTTAATTTTTGCCTCGCGATTACGCGGCGGAATCGCAACAATTCGAAGGAAAGAGATGTGTTTTCTGCCCTTTGTGACAAGATAAACAATGTCAAAAGTAGAAGATGCCAATTATTTCAACGTAAAAATCGTTGCACAGCTCTTTTAACCAGAAGCGCCGCGGAGACGAAATGCTACAGCTTCAGAAGCCCCAAAAACATTTTCTGTCTTCAGCTTATCTACCCTTACTCTAAAGACTCGTTCACACAGAAGCGTTTGACTGCGTTTGACTTCGTTAAGACTGCTTGCGTCGAGCTCTTGCTATGGCGACTCTTACGACGAACCAATGAAAAGGCGCTGTGCTACAAGACGCAACGCAGCTAACTCTGTCGACGCGACTGTGTGAATGAGCCTGGATGGCGCATTTACACTTGCGGATTCGCGGGAGGGTCCGCATAGGCACAAAGTGAATTTTGGAGCCGAGTGGCGGGATCGACCCGTCACTGGTGGAAAATCTAGATCAGTCCGGAACCCGTATCCAGATTTTCCGCCAGCAACGAGTGGGTTTTGCCACCCGGCTCCAAAATCCCCTTTCCGCCTGTGCGGGTGTTCCGCCAGCGAATCCCCAAGTGCAAACGCGCCCTAACAAGCAGGCGTTAGAGGCGTTCTCATCGTCGCAGAAAATCGATAAAAATGTTCCCAATGAATGCACAGAGTTCACTGATTTTCGTTATACTTTTTCTCGCATACCGCGGCCATTCAGATTTGCGAGTCACGTTGTCAGGTCATCCACGCAACAGAGTTTTGTTAGGCCTGGGAACGACCGCAAACAAGTGCAGTCACGCTCGCCGGGAATCGAAGATGTTGTAGTAGCAAATTATATATTTGATTTGATAATTACAAATACCAATGATGCTTAAAATAATTTCATGGACGCTGGCTCAAAAGACTGATCTTGAAAATTTTGCGTCGTGAAAGAATTTATATAAAAAAGGCCCTGTTTCCATGCCCCAAAAATGACCAAAAGTCTAAAGTTTCGAGGAGCTTGAGTAATTTGTAAGAATATAATACTTCCTGGCCCATAATTTGTAATAGCCCGTCTGAAATCTGTGTTTCGCATGTCTAGTGCCAATACTTTCATTCACATTTGTGCCACTTTGTTCTTAATTGAGCTCGAGTGGATGCACATCTCTCTTTTGCTTTAGCTATTTCCAGGCTCGGCCGACTTAAAATTTTGTTGCTCCCAGTACGTTTCCTAATTAGAGAACGAGCAGCCCTTCCAGCTCTAGCGAGACAAAGAACTTTTAGCTAACATTAAATATTTACAGTCAAGATCGTTTCACATGGTGGCACTTGTCGAAGAAAGGCATTTGCGATGCTGCTAATAACATAAATGTACCAAAGGGACCATGAAATTAATTTTTAGTTGGGATTAAGTGGGATTTTATTATTACGATATCGTTTAGTGCTCCAATATAAAACTAGTGCACAAGCGTAGAAAACCTCAAGCCTGTTTTTCGGTTTAAAATTAAAAAAATATAACGAATTATTTTGCACCTTCGAAAGCTCACGCCTTTTCACTCTGCTACATCCGCGGTGCTCAAGCTCGTCAGCGAACCCAGATCAAGCACTAGACAGGAGCACTGCATGGCTCAAATTTATGCGCTCGTCAAGAATCAAACCATCGACGAATATTTGAATTCGCGTTCACGGCCAATGAGTGCCGCGACGGCAATTATCATCACTTGAGAATGACCAGTTCCATGGGGTGCCTAACAGGGACGGTGGAGTCATTGGTTCCGGTGCCGAAGCACGTCACGACCATGTGATTTCTCATTTCGCTTTTGGAGTTGAGAATTAAAGCAAAGGATGAAGAGGTTGAAAAAAGTATTTCATGGACCCTTTAATTTAATGAACTGTAATGGAAACTGTCCACACTGTAACAGAAGACACAGAGAATGTGGAACATCCCATTTTGTAGAGATATATTATTGTAATTAATATATTATGTATAACCTACCAGTCTGGCTAAACAAACTAAAAAGGACATAACATAACACCCCAATAAATTTCCAATAAATCACTTGATCGCTTTGCTTTTAATATATGAATAACTATTGTCTTACTATCTGCATATTAGCTACCTAAATTGTATTTATTTTTGATCAAGTGCCAAAATAATTATTACTTATCTAAGCTCTACCACATTTTTTTCCTTTTTTTATATTCTTTCGAAGTTTATTTTGGAGTTTTTCGTCAATTAACTTTTGGAAATTTGGAATGTCTATTCTAAATTCGTGTTTTAATTCTTGTTTGTTTTTTAATGTAAAAATTGGGAATATTAGCGTTTGTTGTTCTTTCCGAAATTTATTTTTGAGGTGTAATAGGTCTATTGTTGCAATGTATTGCTTATATGTTGTTATATTTATGCGGTCTGTGCTTGCGTTTATCTCTTCTGCTAACTGTAGGGGACAGAAACATTGTCAAGTCGCTACGGTGACTTTTGTTGTCCTCCTACTGGCAGGAGAAAATAAAGGTTTCATTACATATAATAAAGCACCTGATACCTCGCACACAATTTGTTATGAAACTTCACAATACGTAATATAGCGTTCTGCATAAGAAAATCTATTGTAGAGATATTTTCCTATAAACTATTTCCGTAATTGCCGTCAAAAGCTTTCTAACCACCAAGCTCTTTAGTGCCATTACTGCACCATTGCGAAAGGAACATGTGAACAGGGTTTTCACTCATGACGGAAGCATAAAGATGATTTTTTTGTGTTGTGTTAGCAAATATTTGCTTTATAGCGAGTTTCAGAACTTCTGCACAATGAAACCTCAAAGACGGACATCATGTCTCAAGTGAGAATTTGTTGAAGAAACATCAGCACAGATGGTTCGAATATCATCATGCAAAAAGGCGGTAGCTGCAATTTAACTGCTAAGCAAAGGCTTTCTTCCGATCAATTAACACGAAGCCCCAGAAAACGTATAAGCTGAAGAAAACATAATGGTAGAGTCTTATTTAGTAATATTTAGTCACCCGGCGCTTTATGGCAAATAACCCTTTTTCATGTTATATTGCTATAAATGCCTCCCCCTCTCTTTTTTATTTCTCACGACTGCAAAGGTTACATATTGTATGCAATGTTTAACGGTTATGGACTAGATTACAAGTTCAAATAGCTATACGAATAATGTATTAGTTTTTAACGAATATTGATGTTTCAGCATACTTTTTTGTTTTTGAGTAAATACATATATATAATATATATATATATATATGGGTGGTTTCATCTCAAATCGTGCAGGCAAAAAGGGTCGAATTTTTAATTTCGCTGAAAAAAATATATGTTATGGCGTCGTCTCTAAAAACGCAGTAGCCACAAACGGCAAGTCCGTCGGATTTTTTGTTCTCGACTTACGAATTTTAAAAGAGGCCGCGGCGGAAAGCAGTGTTTTTCACATCCGTCGTGGGTCGGATGTTTCGCTCGATCTCCCGTCGTGGATTTTCAGTCCACATTATATTAACTTTTTTCAAGCACTCTGTGGGCACAGGTAAAAGGCTCTAATACCATGAAATAATTTTAGGCGTTTTGCTTTTTTTCTGTAAAAATGTCAAAAACGCCCCCTCGGTCAATTGTTGACGAACTTTGACAATTAAATACTGGCGATCTACTTGGGTTACATCAATATTTTTTATGTCTATGGAGAGCCCAAAACACGCTCTTTATAGATATTATAAAATGATTTACCTGTATTAAATAGCCTTTGCGGGACGTTTACGTTAATGTTATGCGAAAACCAAAAAGTACCAATTTTAAAATCGATTTTCTCAAAAAACCCATTTTTTATTTTTTTATTTTTTGTTAAAATGTAGATATGATAGTTGTCTACTCGAAAAGCAAGTCGAGAAAGTGTATATTTTGTTTGTATGTTCTATATTTAAGCCTCAATATCGGAAAAAGACGTCTTCGTTTTGCAAGACCTAAGTCAGACAAAAAAAAACCGTGCGCTTCTATGAATTGTAAAAAAGTTTTCTTGAATTTTTGTCTGCGTTTTGTAATCAATTATAAACGCATTTTGTGGTATTGAATAGTTATTTATGTTTTGAAAAGAGCGGGAAACCACGAGAAACATATCTAATCAAATCAGCAGGCCTAGTAGACCTTCAATATCGAAGAGGCACAGACGTTGTATTTTTTCGATTGATAAAACTTTCACTGTAAACTAGCATGACTAGCTATTAGCTGTCATATTACTAAGACATGAAAAGTCACCACGTCATTGATCTATTATATACAATTCTTTCCGAAACCAAACGCTAGGGTTTGTTCACCGCACATCGCACAGATCACCAGGGAATATCCTTTCACTTCCGTAATACACAAAAGTGATGACACAGAAACGATCCGAAACACACGGAGAGATTGTCACGGAGAAGGGTAGGGAATAAAAATAAATAAATAAGAATAAAATTACCCAACTCCGATCTTAACGAAAATTGCGGTAAAAAAATAAAAGATTTAGGTTCGAGCCGTGGCAAGGCGATAGGTCCACGCCTGGTCAGACAAAGAAGTCAACGACACGTAAAGGAAAAAAAAGTTAATTAAGACAGAAAAACTCAGCCGCACACGGCAAGAACAAAAACCAACTCCTCCGGGCATTCCCTAAACGGGACACAACCAAATGCGTGCGAACACGCTCTCTACAGCACCGTCAGGCCGCTACGCCATGAAGAAATAAACCCAACAAGTAAACAATGCTAACAAACAGTTAGTAACGAAACATAAAAAAAAAGTTCAGCAGAACCGCACCCGAGAAACAAAGTTCAGCGGGGCGAAGAAACACACACGAAATAAAATTAAAAAAAAGTCTTAACTGACCGACGCCGAGTCCAGTCCCATGACACTGAAGCCTGGCAGGATGATGGCGTCCAGATGATGCTCGAATCTATTCTTCACTCTGTTCCGCACATCCGTCGTGGCTGTGCGGAACAAAGTGAAGAATAGTTTCGAGCAGCGGTGCGCGAGAAGGTAACCGAGACGTAACATGCCTCGAGCTTCATATCGGGAGAGGAGCTTTCGAGGTAGTTACTGCATGCAGTTACTCAAACTTTTTCTTTAACCCTTCCCTTTTAAAAAAAAGAAACACGTCAGCCGGCGCTAACTTTTCATCTCGGGAGAAGACCACTCTTCACAAACGGTTATAGTTGCCAAGGAGGCTGACTTCGACCCAACTAGTCTCCGGGCAGAATAGACACAAGTATATTTACCAACACGCTCGTTTTTGATGCTAGTCTCCGGGCTTTGCTGTTTCCAAAAGAGATAACCCTTCGGTGCTATCGGATTTCCGCGGAGGGAGATAGAGTACATAAAATTGAAAGAATAAAACACGGAGGACAAGCACAGGACAACCACTTTGCAGAGCACGGCCATTTCTAGGATAGGGCGTTCGAAGCTTGGGCAAATACGCGGTATCGTTTCACGCGTGCACGGATGGCTGGTTTCAAAATTTTCCCACATCCCTAACGAAACCGGCCCATCTTCGTGTGCGTGCGCGATTTTCGTCCCGCGCCGCCGGTTTTAGCTCGCACGCGGCGTTGTTTTGGCAGGCAGAACTGTTGTTGACCGTCGATATTGTAAGGCCATGGTGTTCTCATCCTCCCGGGCAACAGTTACTTTGCTTTCCCTTCTGCAATACTCTGACTGACTGACTACTCCTGGGTGGCCGTCACTGTTCGCCGCGTCAACGACACATTCGTACCATTTCACTCCTCGTGACACAGGGTGCGCTGCTCGCTTTACTGTCACGGGCCGTCCTATCTAACACAACGAGCGCGAAAGGTCGTGGTCATCTGCTGGTTCCGAAAGGGCGGGACGTTCATATAGGCCAATGAAGGCCCCGAATCAATAGGACGTCTGCCGATTTCTATACATTAAAATTTACGACGCCTGCTGGTCTGTTAAGAAGTGTTGCTTTCTCTTTTGAACTGCTCCAATGTAGCTTGCCGCCTATAATAAAATTTAAATGATCAATAAATATAACAGGGTGGAACTACTGTATTTCATTTTTATGTGGGTGCGTTGAAAAAAGTCAAAAATATTTCCAAGTTTGTGAAGACGCGCAATTCGCAAGTCCGTTTCAAGCCGTAAAAACACGTTTTTGTACGATATTGATGCTTAAATATAAAACATACAAACAAAATATACACTTTCTCGACTTGCTTTTCGAGTAGACAACTATCATATCTACATTTTAACAAAAAATAAAAAAATAAAAAATGGGTTTTTTTGAGAAAATCGATCTTAAAATTGGTACTTTTTGGTTTTCGCATAACATTAACGTAAACGTCCCGCAAAGGCTATTTAATACAGGTAAATCATTTTATAATATCTATAAAGAGCGTGTTTTGGGCTCTCCATAGACATAAAAAATATTGATGTAACCCAAGTAGATCGCCAGTATTTAATTGTCAAAGTTCGTCAACAATTGACCGAGGGGGCGTTTTTGACATTTTTACAGAAAAAAAGCAAAACGCCTAAAATTATTTCATGGTATTAGAGCCTTTTACCTGTGCCCACAGAGTGCTTGAAAAAAGTTAATATAATGTGGACTGAAAATCCACGACGGGAGATCGAGCGAAACATCCGACCCACGACGGATGTGAAAAACACTGCTTTCCGCCGCGGCCTCTTTTAAAATTCGTAAGTCGAGAACAAAAAATCCGACGGACTTGCCGTTTGTGGCTACTGCGTTTTTAGAGACGACGCCATAACATATATTTTTTTCAGCGAAATTAAAAATTCGACCCTTTTTGCCTGCACGATTTGAGATGAAACCACCCACATATATATATATATATATATATATATATATATATATATATATATATATATATATATATATATATATATATATATATATATATATATAATTGACTCACATATGCCAGTGAGATGAAAAACAACTTGTCAGGGTTGGACTCATTGAGGCTTGGAAGTCTCTGCGAGATCTTTAGGACACTGCAGCAATTGTCGCCGATGCGCCTGGGATGAAAAAAAAAACGGATATTATTTTTTGTTTAATTGTTTTTAGATTTAATATTTGTATAACATTTTGTTACCCATCTTACGTACCTCAAATGCAGTCTCTAAACCCTTAATATCGGCAATATTTTCGTTAAGCGTTTTGTGTTCATTGATCTGTTGAAAACTTATGCATATTCAGATATTGAAGGCCTAGGAAGACAAACATCTAAGAAAACTTTATTCACCTTCATGCAGGTTTCCTCTTCTATCTGATCTTTGTACAGATCGCTGACACAGTTCTCGCGTTCCTTAAATGTTTCCCTCGCTTCGCTCGATTCCACCAGCCGCGCGTATTATCATATTCGGCATAGTAGCGTTCCTAGATAACAATTATAATTTTAGTTTAATAAAAACCAAATGCTTATTCAACTTTACATACCTGGACCATAAAATGCATGGTTAAGTTCGTGTCCTAATATCCATCCCAGTGTTCCCATTTTTACTGACCTGCAGCCGTTGGCGGTAAGAATAAATAAACCCCACGCACGTTTATTAGTTTAAAAAGAAGACATGCCAGATACACTTTCTGAAAACACCTTAAGCTAAACTCACGATGGCAGTCCAAAGCTGTAAAACGGGTGTTGTAAGATTACAGCCGTCAATACTGGTAAAGGAAAAGCAACAAAAGATTATTATCAATTGCCTGCGCCATTAAAACGACAACACAATACTTTACCAGCTGAGTTTTCCAGCGGCGAGTAATACGCATTTACTTTGGTCAAGTCATGAGGTCATCTAGAAAACAAAATGAAAACAACCGTGAAAATACAATTCAATACCCTTAATTACCGCACACAGTAACGGTTTCGAACTGGAGCGGGAATGTTTTTCAGCCCTACAACGTGGCCCAACCAATACTGCAAGCCGATGGTCAAATCAAGCAACTTCAACTACACAAAGTCGCGTCGTCTTTATTTGTACGTATCAGATCCAACTTATGCAATAAGCTCACATTCATTCTAAAAAGACGACGCACTTTCAGACTGTATTTAAGTGTTTGTGTAACTTTTTGCATGTTCTTATGCTCTGACCTGAAGCCAAGCAAAGTAGAATTGGTAAGCAGTAAAGCGAAGCAAGTGTTCAAACAAATTGTGGCTCGCTGTGCATTAGTCAAATCGAAACGCAAATTAGTTACTTTTATGCAAATTCGAAAATATGCCAAACCCGACCTGTCAAGAGCGTATGGAGATAGTTTTTGTGAAAGTGTAGCTAAAAACGAAGACCGACAAAGTGCCGTGCTGAGAGTACATGAGCTTTAAGGCAGTAAGGTATTCGTGAAGAACTATAATATAACCTCGGTAAAAGTCCTATGGACTTTGGAAATGCGGACGGATCGTTTTTCAAAAGTAAGTTATCAGGTGGTTCTTTTTTATGATGGAACCTAAGTGCGTAATTAAAACCTCCATCATTTCTCCTCAATAGGAAAGTAATTATTTAAAATTATTTATAAGTCTTACTACAATTCCCCACTATGAGCCCTGCAAAATAGTCCTGCCCGCAGGAACTAATACGCGTAATGCATCCATTCTTCTATGTATATAATTTTAGCATTACGCAACACTCAAAATGTCACGCGATGGTCACTTAATTTTGTGCAAGTTTATATCGAGCGTGATTGTCTCGCTAAAAGTGAGACAAACGTGCGCAATCTGTAGCCAACCCGGGAAATATTTGCCTCGTTTCGTCGACCACAAATTAAAGAATAAAGAAAAAAATTAAAATGTAGGCTAACGCGACTGGCTTCCAAAGCAACAGCTCTGTATAGTAGTATTGTCACGAATGACAGTTAATGAAGCAATAAAAACTGAAACAAACTAAACGTTTAATGGGGCGAACTTGTTTCCAGAACAAAAGGAAAACAGAGGATAACACTAGAGCGTCGCGGGCGTCGATGGCGGCGGAGCTGCAGGATCGAACGCTGGGGCGAGACTGACTCTGGCTCGCTACGCGAAGCACCTTATGTACACGCGTGGGCTTCTGGAATAATCGGCGCAGAAAGTTCGACGCGTAGAACATTCGGACCTCGAACAATCACCAGGACTTGAATTTACCAGGGCCCTAAACTCGTCAAATACGAAGTTGAGCCGAAGTTGACGGAGCGCGATGATTGGACAATCACGACGATGACTTCGCGTTTTTTTCGCTAGCGTCCAATCGGCGCGCTCCACGAACTTTCAGCTACAACTCTGTGTTTGACGAGTTTAGGGCCTCAGAACACTAAATTGCAGGGATAAACAAAAGACACGTCGCTCCCACGAATGGAACCCTGGCTTTTTGCGTGGGAGGCAGGCACGATAAACGTTAGGCTACGCGCGCGCTGCCTAGTTGGCCAGCTGCGCGCGGCAATATCAAACTGAAAAAAAATGTGTACGTCTCTAGTTGGAGCATAAAAAGTTTAAAACGTGTCATTAAATTAGTTTTATTATATCATCAAAGATTCAAAGTTTACATGAAAGTTCAGCGGTGTGGGCAAATATAACTTGGAGCCCATTGTAGTTCATATAATTTTTGCAGTTTAGTATTATTTAGGCAGGGACGTACAACAAATATTGTTCATTATATTTATGATTTAGGCGTATGCGTATCAAATTCAGTAAATAAAACAAATATTACGGGACAATGGACGCGCAATCATTATTCCTCAAAGGCCGACGTACACTTCGCTCTTTCCGCATTTGCCCGCCTTTTCTTTTCCTATATCCTCTCCACATTTTACCTTCCCCTAACATGACTACACTCGCAGCTTAGGAGAGGGGGACCGCTAAGTGGATTATCTGCCCTGCAGAAAACCGAGGCCGGTACGTCGGCCTTTTATATCAAGTGGTCGTTTTGTGAGCCGTTTTAACTTATTGTGCGTTCCTCTTTCCCACTCTTTATTTAATTATGTCTGTATGATGTAATTAGAATAATTAAAAAGATAATGTGTTAATTTAATAAAAATTAAAGCTGGAATCGTTTCTCGTGCAAGGCACTGACCTGCTCAGACTAAAAAAAAATGAGCTCCGTAGAGGGGCTGTACCTTTTTTTCCTTAATGATGTAATGCAACATGCTTTTTTCAGGAGCATGGAGATCCATATACAGCAGAGCAAGTGGTACAAATTTAGAAACAAAACAAAAATTATGTTTTTTTTTGTTCGCCAGAAATGTTTGTTTATCGGTGCTGATCACGCTATAGCGTGCTAATATCTCAAGAACCGATTGATACAAATGCTTATATTGATACAATTTTATAGCTCCGTGTAAAAAAATATTTGATGAAAAGTTCATTCCGGTGATGCAAATATCTCACGAGATAGAAGCGCGCAAGTTTCGCAAACAATCGCTCAAGGTGCCATATTTGAATTTTTTTATATAAAATACACCTAACATACTCAGTAACCAATATTACTTAGGACTAATTATCTGCACAAATACATTGTTATCATGAAAATAAGTGGTCTTATAGTATTAATATTATTTAAGTTATTTACTGCTATGCATTGATACACACGGAGCGGAGTGCATAAATGCGAGTGTCTACCTCCTCGTGGTGTACATTTTTTGCGTCCTGAAATTTATTTTTGTCAAAAATATTTATACATTTTTATGGCATAAATTAGGCAATGACATAAAAATATCAAGTTAACTAAAATGTCGAGAAGTCACCCTCTGTTCGATCTTATCTGAAATCACCCATTGTTCATTTTTGAATCCATATATGTATATGCGTGAATATCGATCTGTGAACATGCACCTGCAAGTTATAAGTGCGTTCTTTCATTTTTGCGTGCGAAGTGGCGTCGACATTCCTCGCTTGCGATTACGTTTAATATCTAATCTGTGCATCAATGTATCTAGAACGCATACGTGCGATTATAAAAAAAAATATGCGAGAAAGTCGAGGTCTCGTGCTAGGTTGTAACGAGCATGCACAAAATAAAAATAAGTTTACTGAATTTAAAAAAAATATACGGAAGGTGGAAACATAACCGATATGCATCCTGGCGCGTATGTATTTTAACTGACATAGAATGTAAGGTTTGAGAAAATAATATCTGGGTAATAAGAAATGCGTGGTTCTGAAACCACCAATTTTAATTTTGCAACTATGACGAATATCGCATCTCAATAGGCTGAGATGATGCAGTTATAAGGAGCTCGCTTACCTTTAAACTATCCTTCTTGCCTTCTCTGATACTACGCCTTTTACTATTATTAATATTCTAGAAGTTTTCACCAAGACGCGATCTATTTGTCTCGCCACTGAGAAAATCAAGGTTGCCAAACGGGTAGCTCCGTTTCGATCCATTCCCATTTCAACCTTCCTGTGTGTACCTTCCCGTTTCGACCCGGCTGAAAACAACCTTCTCGTTTCATATTTTCCTATTTCGCCCTATCCCGAAACAACCTTCCCGCTTCTACCATTGTTCGTTATCAGGTGGGTCGGTTCAAGCGTCCAATGTCTGCCCTCCTTGGTGACCTCATGTTTATTTACTTTATTTGTTTATTTTTATTTATTTCACATACTGTCAGTCCTTGATCAGGACTCTTACAGGAGTGGGAAGAAAATAGATATTTCAAACAAAAGTGCACTGGTTCAAAATCAAAAGCAACACCCGTTCATTTACATAAAATCACGGCAATATATCTAAATCTCTAGAAACACGCTCAATGAAAAAATATACTTTTTTGCATCTTTGACATGATACAGCACTTTCAGGCAACAAATTCCACTCGCGTATTGTGCGTGGAAAAATAATTTTAAAACACTCCTTGTTATATCTGTATTCTTGTATATGTCGACTGTGTTTGTTTCTTGAACTTCTAGATTGGTGAGGCATAGTATAAGATAATTTGTCAATAGAACAAGGTCAGTAAGAATCATAAAGAGAAGTTCTAAGCGCTTGGTTTTTCGCCTACTGTTAAGCGACGGTAGATTGGCTTGAGAACAAAGCTGGGTAGGGGATTCAAGTCGGCGATATCTGGAAAATATAAAGCGCACCGCAAGACGCTGGACTCTTTCCAACTCCTGCTCAAGGTACATCACGTGAGGGTCCCAGACTGTTCAGCGAACTCGTAGCGTTTTGCAACGCAAACCTCTTTGGAAAAAGCTCAATCCAACTATCGTCCTTTTGAACTATTTTGCGGACGTGCAGGCTCCATTTTGCATCGTTTGTTATCGTGACTCCAAGGTATTCATGGGTGTACCAACCGGGGGGGCAAGGGGGCGCTTGACCCCCAGTTCCTCAAGTAGAGGGGGGCACGGCTTTGTGTTTTGCCCCCCCCCTGAAACAGCCGCCACTGGGCGGGGCAAACACTGGACGGCGGCGCCCAAGGGATCCTAAAGGCACTGTTCCCCGGCCCTGGGGGGAGGGGGGGGGGGTCTGGTTTGCCCCCACGCCAAAAACAAGTTGGTACGCCACGCTGAAGGTATTTCAATTCTTCCACTTAAGGTAATAATGTGTCATGAAGGGTTGCATGGAAATATTAGCGGTTGACGTTTGTGACTGATTGTGAAGGTGTTGAGTGTAAACCATAAAAAACGGCACTTGACCAGGAGAAGCGAGTGAGCGCAACTCAAACCGGACAGTTCTTGATCGGCGGTATTCGCACGGAAAGAAAACCAATTTTGAGCTGCAATTTGTGTTCTGGGTAGTTGGGCTCTGATTTGTCATGTACAAATAAAATGCTTTGGCAAGCATAAATACCCTGTCAGTGCCATGAGGAGTATTGGCGATCGCCTAAAATAAGGCGATAACTCCACTCTGCTGGCTCTAAGCATTCTAGAAATTCCTAAATCTTAACGATATGCGACCGATTTCCCTATTAAAAAAGCAATCAAAGATCGCAACGCACCGAGGTCATCTCCGGCCATGGGAGGAGCATGTTCCGAAACCAGAACCATCGTCAGTCAATAGCAAGCGATGATCTTCGTGCATCCGACCGCTGTAACCACGGAGTGATATCTCGAATGTGCTGCTCGTTTCCCATACAGCCCGGACTACGATTTAACCTAGCGAGCGCGCTCGAGAGCTGACAACCGGACACATCACACCCGCGGAAGAAAAGAATAAAAACATAGTGCCTTGTATATTGAAACAATTTATTGCAGTATTATGTTCCCCTCTGCGGAAAAAAAATGAAATTTTTGGACTACTTTATTGGCTTTTATCATCTACAAAAGCATACACAATTTGTGATAACAGCGTTTGCAATCTCAACAAAATGTCACATTTTCATTGGTCACATGTCGTCCCGGCTGCCGGAACAATGCTCCTACTATCGCCCGAGATAACCTCGATGTGCTCAATCTTTTATTGCTAATTTAATAGAAAAATTGGACGCGCATCGTTATGATATTCGGGATTTCTAGGATGCCTAGAGCCCGCAAAGTGAGTTATCGCCATATTTAGGCGATCTCAGAAACATCCTCAGGGCAACTTTAAAGCAAAATAAATGCCTGCATGTTTAATGTACTCGAAGAACCGAGATCGGCGGCTCCCGTGCCTCTGCAAAAGCCAGAACACCGGAGGTTGCGCAGAGGCACGCCCAGGCAAACCATTAAAAGGGCCCTGCAAGGACTTTTTTATTGAGTATTGAATTTGCACCGAACCTGAGCGCACTGAACGTGGTAACTTAAGGAAACTTTTCTTTTCTCGAATTTCGCTTTATTTTAAAATTTATAGGCAAACTAAAAATTACAAAAACAAGCAAAAAATAACTTCCTTCATGACGTTCTTGGTTGCTTGAGTGCAGACATGTGCAGACATGTACAAGTTACTCAAAAAAGTAATTAAGTTAAGTTACTGAGTATTGACCTCAAAAGTAATTTGAGTAGAGTAGAAATTACTCAAATGGAAAGTAATTGAGAAAATTACTAATTACCGTAAAAAAGTAGCGAATTACTTTTGAAGTTACTTTGAAGTTACTTTTATATGTTTTTTATGGTAAAAAGAAAGTACATAGGTTTTGATCCGTTAGCGAAATTGTGCTAGCCAAATATGGATCGGATTGTATTTTTCAAAGAAATGCTAATTGGTTTGTACTTTCTTGTTTGTTTAGTCAATGATGTACTACAAATCTGTTATTTTTACTTTGAGGTTTAGCACTGCCTGATTTTGGTTTTTAGACAGTGTTTGCTTGTTTACAGTGTTGCGTAAAGTACATCTAAAAATACTTGAAGTAAAGTACAACGTAAATTAGAGTCACTACTTCGAGTAAAGTAGTAAGTGCCATCGGGTGGCAATGAAATGGCAGTAATTAGCTTACTCCAAATACGATATGTGTTAATGGACACGTAGCCGCAGTACTTTTAACGGGCAATCAATTTTGCATGTCAATGCCAGACATATTCATTCTTCGCTATACAGTGTTTTTCTGGATCATCTGCTTCCAGTGTTGATTACATCGGAGGTGCAACCAGCTTAGAACGGAAACGCCAGCCAGACAGACGCCTTGTATAAAGTTCTAGTCGCCACAGAGTAGTTTTGATTTTACTCTGTCTGACAGAGCTATTTGACACGAATCAACTGATAAGCTTAGCAGTGCTCGACAATTCGAGCGTGCTTCCTGTACATCTGATACAAAGCCTTGAATCCTCAGCTTAGAACAGCGTGCTTCATCAGTAAATAGAAAGCCGCCATTGATATGGCACATCTATGCCATTTTTCAGATGATGATGATAGTGATCACAACTGAACGAAAATCCATCAGAGGTTACGTACTCGAATAAAGTAGTAAGTACACGATAATAGTATTAATGTAAGTGCAAAGTACCATGTATTTTATACAGCTAAACTTTTAGTATTTCAGTGTATGCCCTTTCATTCATAACTATACTATCTTTTTTCAACTGGTACACATTGCTCGAGACGTAATCGGAGGTGCATCAGTTTTTGCGGAACTGGCATGCATATGTTATTAAAGTCAAGTCGCCACAGAGTAGTTGTTTTACGTCCTCTGACGAGCATACTTTGACAAGTTTATATCAAATTATAAGCCAGTGCTTATTTGTGTCGGTTTTATAGCCTCCATTACTTCACTCTGAGAAATGAGCAGATGACGTCTTGAAAGAGCGCGTTTTCACACGACGATACGCCATTTTTTTTTCGAATTCGGGGAATGTACACTGAAGTCGGGAGTTTTACATTCCTCGGAAAGTACAAGTACATGCCCAGAGAATGTACTTCAAGTAAAGTACAAGTTTTCGAAACAGTAGCACTTTAAGTACCATGTACTTAGAGTACTTCCCAACACTGCTTGTTATTATTTTTTATATAAAAACGTTGGGGGAATTACTACAGGTTTCTCGAACGATCTTCGAATCTTTGAAGATCTGCATATTCTGAGTTTTGAGAGGAAAGGCCACGCAAAAAGGTCATCTTTGCGTTGCCCTTTAGCACGCGATTCTTCGAGTACAGCACAAACTACGGGAGCGCCGGATGAGCTTCAGAGCAGGTGCTGCATTTTGTTGCCTCCTTTGAGTGAGGATGCAGTGTGTGCACCTCCTGTAGTGGGCGAGAGTTTTTACGTTGGGGAGAAGCGGGGACCAGCCCTTTCCTCAAATGGGTCAAGTCTCCTTGAGCTTCGGGACACAAAGAAACGCCAGTCTTCGACGCTAATCCCGCAGTTACTCGGCCTCTCTTGCGTCGTGCCTGTTCGCTCCCCGCGCTTCGTAGCAGTGTTGTTGCAGAAGGGGGGGGGGGAGGTGGGGAGGAGAACTTATGGGGGTTTCGAACTCTCCAACCCATTTTATCCACCACCCCCATTTCCTACGCCACATGCTTCCCCCTCTTTGCAAATATCAGCTGATCTTCCAACATCTTATCTCTTTTTTGCACGAATGTTTGTTGATAGACAAAACAACCACTAAAATTCGAAAGTAATTTGTAATTTGAGTAGAAGTTACTCAAAAAAAGTAATTAAAGTAAACTACTAATTACCGAAATGAAAATGTAATTGAAAGTTACTAAACTACTCAGAAAAGTAGTTAAACTACAGTAACTTGAGTAGAGTAGTTGAACTACGTACAAGTCTGCTTGAGTGGCCGTGAACTAGACGAGGGGTAGTAAGCTCAGCGAGCGCTCACGGCTGCCGCACCCCGTGTCACCGGCTCAAGAGGGCGCCACTAAAGCATGTTCTGGATAGGCTGTATGAAGCGGGCAGCCAGGGCGGCTCGCCTTGCATTTGCTGCGCGATTAAACACTAATTCGGCATGACACTTCATTGGCCACAAACGACTGCAAACATGGGGTAAAGATCAGTTCAGAATGAGAGCCACTTCGCGCTGCCATACCGCGAAACGGCCAAACCGCAAGACAAAGCTGCTCGCCGAAGTCCTTTGAAGGCCTTGGGAACCCGGCTGGATCCTCCAGTCCGTACGACCGCAGCGCCGCCGCGTACATTACGGGACCTTTCTACGCTCGCCGCTCGTTGGCGCCTGATCCCACTACACCTTTCTAGTATGCGCCGCCTTTTCCACCGCTTGGTGGCGGGTATGTCGACGGGTCATTTCTTGTCTCCGTACTTTCTAAACTGCATTTGTTTCTTTTGTGATCTAAAATCGTGAACGAAAATTATTTTATAAATAATTGAAACGGTTAATATTTCGCGCTACCTATATTTTGTATTTCGACTAAAAATAAGCTTTTAGCGGCTCTGACCAGTTGTAAGCCCCGGATATAAGACGTCATATATCGCGCGCTTTCGGCACCGCGGGTCGCCCCCGTAGATGGAGGAGGTTTCCGCGTAGTCCGGTTAAAATATGACGCACTTATATTTAGTTACCCTCTCCATGCCCGCTGGCTTGACCGAACCCCGAGGGACGTGGAAACCGCAAAAAAGGTAGACGCTTAAATATGATTGCAGGAGCCCCTTTAGGCCCGTGGCCACGCTTTTTATAAACTCCTTTACGGCAAATGCCACCAAGCGTTCCTCCAGTCTTTGACGTCCATAAAACTTCCGGTTTAAGAAAAGGGTAAACAAAGCCCACCTCAACGTCGCTGCTTGTAATGTCGATGAAACGTTTAATTACCAAGTCTCCACGTGAACGCCAAAAGAGGAAGCAGAGCGAATGTGTTAACAGTTTTTCGAATATTCTTGTAAATCAACTTGGCTTCTCCAAGACGTCGAACTGTACAGCCAGAAGCCCTCGTTAAATCCCCAACTTTGTTGTCCGTGTAGCATTTGTGCTTTCTAGCACTGGTGACATAAGCAAGCTCGACAGCTTGCAAAGACGGAGGCGATCGGAAGTCTCTTGGGACGCAAGCGGCAGTTCATGTTTGTAAACGGCAAAAGGGGCTATATATCATACAAAAGACAGTCTGCATACAGACTCGAACTTGAATCACCACGTGAGATCTGTGCTTCGAATGCCGCATGACAATCACTTGAAGAAGAAAGTTGGCACGCGGCATTAGAACCTACGAATATTACGGTGACTCGCGTTTGCAGACTATCTTTCGTATAATGTAAGAGCTAGGGTGTCTCAACGTCCTTGTGTTTAGGGTGATGCCACCCTTCGTAGCAACCTGATTGCCCACAGCACGCGCTCACAGGTAAAATACAAAGAAATTGACGAAAACAAAATGTCGCCGTAGCACAGTCAGCGCCATAAACGCGTGCAGGGGCACGCTCTTTCCCGCGCTTCTGAACAAAAATAAAATTAAAAAAATGACCGCATCTCCACGTGGTGAATGATGTTGATTGGGGCGAAGCTCGGGTGGTGCTGATGATACTGATTTTGGTCATAGGTATTGCTGCTTGCTGTCGGCGTTGACGCTTTGCTGCCGCTTCCCGAGCTCTCAACTCCGGGTCCGCTTGGCGTTTTTGACGCTGTGCAGCAGCTTCTCGCGCCCTGGTCTCCGGAGCAGCTTGCTGTCTACGTAGACGCTGAGGCGCTGCATGCCGAGCTTTTCGGTCCTTTTCATTCATGGCAGTAGGAGAATGTGTGGTTTTCTTCTTTTTCTTTTTTAAGCAGACAGATGGGATGGCATCTCAGAACCCCCTACTCTTTTTTCTTCTTTTTCTTTTTCTTCATATTTTTTTTCATCTTTTTTTTTTCAATTTTTTTTTGCCCTACACGAGCACGTGAGCATGTGCTCACGTGCTCGTGAGCACGTGATCTCACGAGCAGAAGCACGAGCAACCGACGCCGGCCTACGGCGGACGGACATACGGACATGGCTAGCCCCTAAGGAGCTTCGCCCCTAAAATAAAAGTAGTGTGGGACAAAATGGCCAGATGTCTTCACCCTAAGCCAAGCGCACAAGAAGGCACCCCTTGTATGAGCAGTGTTTACCCCGGCTTTAAGCTGCGGAGTCATGTAGTCGAGTCTCGGAGGGGCGTGAGAGGCCATGAAGTTGTGGTATGAAGTAAGCGAGCGTTTTTCATACTAGTGCTACGCGTGCAAGTGGAGGAGAGATGATGTTGAGCCTCCCCATTTGGTTCCCACAATGCAGAGCAAGGCATTAATTACCCTATTATATTTTGTTCAATCATAGTCACGGGTGTATTTCCACATAAGCGTTCGGTCTATAAATATACCCGAAATTCGGTTGGTCTTGACGATTTTAGGTGGTTCGCCATTCACAAAGGGCACCAAATATTCTTCAGTCATTTTTGTGTGAGAAGGGAGAACTGCGGATTTGGTCGCAGACAGGTCTACTCATGCAATCTTAAGTACGATACAATATTGCCTAATTCCTTGTACAATAATGTTTAAACAGTGTTGCTAGAAAGTGCTGACGCCCAGAGGCATACGTCGTAGTGCGTAGATGAAACACTCTAGATCTGGTGGAAGGAGACAAGACAATGGATTTGTGGTGGTGTGGCCGACAGCCATAGCTGCGAGCGCATTCCTCTCCAGCGAAACGTCCTCAAGACGGCATTCTCGGAAGATCCCGCGCGCAGCGGGGGCCGATGCCGACCTACCGTTTGGGACCACCACTTTCGGACGAATAGATGCGCTGCGAGGAGGTACCGGAGAAAGGAGGACGCACGGACCGCCATGCACAAGCCTGCACTAGGCGAGACGACACGGGTTCAGCGGCCGGGACAGACGCCGGACATTGCGTCTTCATCGTTATCCTAAATTTGGCCATGTGGGAATAAGTTCAATAAATTATATATTTTAGTATAACGCATGTCACTACATGGGTGACTTCCACATTGGTGACCCGAACGAGTAAGCAACATCTGAACGCAAGTCTATCATCCCGCCGACCCTCTCATCATCTTCGCGCCGAACGCAAACTCCCGGCACCGCACATTTCCCTCGTCTACCGGAGGCTACTTCCACCACCTGGCCCGCCGACTCCCGGACAAATACTTAACGACCGAACAGCATTTTGAGTTGTTCGAAATTCACGTGTAAGCTCATGTGGCTGTGACGTCATGACCTTATCGACCAATCAGGATTTTCGCGGCATTCCACCGACGCCGGATTTTCTGCGACACGAGCTCATCAATGCTATCGGTTTAATAAAAGTCTCTCCAAACAAATTAATGATCTTGCCTGCCTTGTTTGAAATACTCTCGCGTTTTCCTAAATAGAGCCACAGCTGCTAGAGCCTGCCAGCAGACTCCGTACACTACAGCGCAGATCAATGGTAGCACCCTATTACCTTGACCAGTGAGGGCGCCTGTCCGTGTGAACAGGTGCCACCTTAAGAGGTTGTAATAACAACGAATATAAAAGATTCCCCTTGCCCTAAACTTAGGACCTAACGTCTTCGTTTTTTATCCAGTATTTGGAACAGCAAATACTATCATTATTAAGCTAGAAATTTATATCAAGACGTCATACAATTGTTTACCGCTAAGTGAATCAAGTTAACAGAAATAGCTCATTGGGCAACCAGTCCTACTTTTTAGCAGCTTTCTACTTATATCTGCAGAACAACAACAACAATAAAAACGTGGCTTTCCGAACCACCATTATTAACCCGGCGGCTAACTCCCGCACGTGTTCGTCTTCGCCTTAAATTAAAAAAAAAGACAGCATAGACCACCGGAAAAAAAAAAAAAAACTTTTGTTCTTAGAAACTATTCGGACTTCTTCGCATTTCGCAACCATTATGCACAGAAGACCTGAGAAAGCAAAAGAGATGGCGATTGTGAGAGCTATTTAACTTCTCTAGAGTTGAAGCATAAATCGGTTAATAGCGGTCGATAGGTATCGCACTGCGACTGGTCTGCTGTAACGTAAAAACCATATCATGGTCTGTAGACTTTCCAAAATTAAACCAATAAAGAACGAGGAGGCGCTCACTTTAATTGTGGCAATCTCCGGCCAGTTTTCTACTTTGACAGTTGGTGCATTTAACCAATATTGTGAAATATTTAGAAGGATCTTGGGTTGCGCAACAAACCTTAGTCAAAGTTTTTTTTCATTTTTTGTTGTTTGTTTTTGCAATTTTTCTACCGCAGAAGGTTCGTTTTCAGCAAAATAAAGCGACAAATCTAAAATCCTTACAAATTAAATAGCAAATAACGAGTTACCAGTCGTAGATTAACATACATATCAATACAAATACGATAACTGAATTATTACCGCAATATCTGTTCAAAACCTTCTTCTTTTTTTTAATACCACCAGATCTGAGCACTTCAATTGGGTACCAGGTCGCCTGTAAATGTTTCGAAAGGAGGAAAAAATGTATACTTACTCTTTACTCCGATTGTAGGAACTGTGCACCTTCTGTAATTTATGAATAGCATTGTTTTTCCTGAAGGTCAGGTAAATATCGAGGAAAGAGTCATCTCGTGTTACGTTCCCAACCTGCATAAAACACATTAAGGTCCGTTACATCTACAGGGTGTCACAAAAGAAAATTTACACGCTAAAATGGCTCGCAAAAATCAAAAACTTGACGGATCTTGTAGCAACTTTCCTCGAAAATGTCTTTAACTGGTCACATTGTTGTGCTAAAATTTCAAGTCGGAACTCCGAGTACAAAGAAAATAAGAAAATGATAACTGATTTTTTCAACGGCGGAGCGGCAGCTGTCGGGGAGACACCGAACGACGGCCATGTTTCTTTGCCTTATCCAGAGATGGCGCTACGGATTCACTGGACGCTGACTGAACGAAAAAGCGCGCTTTTATCCGAAGTTTTTGGTTGCGTGGGATATTTGCCAAAATAAAGTTGTTTGGGTTTTCAGTTAAGTTTCACTGTGCAGAAAGTGTCACGCCATAAATACGAATAAATAAAACCGCCAATGTCTGCTCCAGAAATGACGTACCTTCTGTCTCCGACGGTTCTTGTTTCGTGCATCGTCTGCTTTCGCAGTTTGACGTTCGTGCTCTTGCCTCAGTGCGTTCTGAGAGAACACATCATCGACGCGTTCGAGACGATCAGTGACGACATGCGGGAGGCCGTCTTCCAGGACTACGAGAGGAGGCTTGAAAAATGCATCGAAGTTCGCGGCGGGCACGTCGAGCTGGGAGTCTAACCGTTTTTGTTTTGTTTTTCTTCCGAGTGTATGTGCGTGTGAATGAGTCATTTGACCGCAACTGCGAAGACCGCAGTTCAGATTTCAACGGCTCTTTTCAGAGCCACCAAATCGCTGCTTTATCGGGCGCACTCCTGGCTGCCTCTCGTGTCTCATTCAAACGTCAAACTGCGAAAGCAGACGATGCACGAAACAAGAACCGTCGGAGACGAAGGTACGTCATTTCTGGAGCAGACATTGGCGGTTTTATTTATTCGTATTTATGGCGTGACACTTTCTGCACAGTGAAACTTAACTGAAAACCCAAACAACTTTATTTTGGCAAATATCCCACGCAACCAAAAACTTGGATAAAAGCGCGCTTTTTCGTTCAGTCAGCGTCCAGTGAATCCGTAGCGCCATCTCTGGATAAGGCAAAGAAACATGGCCGTCGTTCGGTGTCTCCCCGACAGCTGCCGCTCCGCCGTTGAAAAAATCAGTTATCATTTTCTTATTTTCTTTGTACTCGGAGTTCCGACTTGAAATTTTAGCACAACAATGTGACCAGTTAAAGACATTTTTGAGAAAAGTTGCTACAAGATCCGTCAAGTTTTTGATTTTTGCGAGCCATTTTAGCGTGTAAATTTTCTTTTGTGACACCCTGTACTTAAATCTGTTCTTTAACACTTTTAACAATATTTTTCTTAAGTTTTCTCATCAAATGTTTGTTCTTCCGCACTAACAAAGTGGCGCTAATTCAGTAAAACGTGTATGCTGAGGTCACTCTGCTCATACGTCACACAAACGACAGTCTGCAAACGCGAGTCACCGCAATGTCCGTGGTTCGAATGCCGCTTGCCAAGATTTCTCCTTGAACTCATTGTCCATGCGGCATTCGAAGCACGGATCTCACGGTGACTCCTGTTCGAATCTGTATGCAGACTTGTCCTTTGCATGATGTATACGCAGTGTGACCCCGCCTTATTTAGGCTGCTGTGAAATAAATTTAATCCAAGAGTGAGTCCCAGATTTCAAGGACAATTGCATTTGAATATAGCTGTTACATTGATTTGTATTTATTTATGTGATGCACTACTAAGACACATTTTACACATGTAAATAAAATAGTACTTCAATATGCTCACGTGTTTATACATGTCTTCTAAGACTTCTTCCTTGTATATTTCTTCGGGGTAGCCTATTTTAAAAACCATATTTTGAAGCTGGAAGCAAACAATAAACATTACTTATATAAATAAATCAAATATTTTGCATCTGAATTCGAGCATAGTTACCTTATTGTTTGCCTCTTCTTTGGTGTCATTGTCCATCCATGTGTTATTTTGTATAACAGCTCCAAGAGCGTCTCTAATACTTTTGGCAATTTTCTCTACCTGAAAATAGATGCATATTTCCAGCCCGAGAAATGCTTTTTATGATGTTCGATATACGTTTCATGATTTCACAGTAAAATTATTTTCTGCATGCAGCGAGAGAATGAAAAAAGATTGTTTCCGCTCTAAATCTGCTTGCCCAAATTGACGATACGAGTCATATTTCAAATTCTTTGTATCAAATAAATTTGCACTGGTTTTATTTTTCACCGAGAAAAAATAAAATATTGTAGATTATCAGTTTAGAATATGAAAGTAATGAACACGTTGTGCTATAATGAGCTACTGCTCACCAGTTTCCACATTGGCATGATTTTTTTATATTGAATATTTGTTTTTTCGATAAGAGTGAGAAAGAGCACAAAAGTCGAAGACAAAGTAGTGAAAAAGCCCGACAGACAGGCGCTCACTCGCAACTGGCAGTGCAATCAAACACCAGAGGCCGCGTACAAAGAAGAAGAGAGGCCAGTTGCGTTCACTCGAACCTGCCAGTTGCGACAAAGCGCATATCTGTCGCGTTTGTTCTATACTTTGTCCTCGTCTTTTGTGCGCTTTTCATCCGGAATGAAGCCAGGGCTCGTGTCTAATTGTTTAGGCCTTGAGCCGTGAGACCTGACCTTACGAGCTGAGCCCTTGACGTCCATGGTGAGGGTGGTGTTACTCGTCCGATTGGTCGAGAGTGCGTCGGGGCCTGCACCCAATGGTATTCTAACTAGGCCCTGATTGAATAGGACAGGCCTCGGCGCACTGACATAACCTCTGACCTGACGGAAAATTGTTGAGTTAGAACTGACCCGTGCGCGGTCTTTCTCTCCCGCGGTGTTTTGCTGTTACTTCTTTCATGCGCGGCAGCCTCTTCTCTCCGGCTGCAAGTTAGCCAGCGTCCTCAACCTACGCGGGAGGACACTTGACGCCGAAGCGTCCCTCTAGTAATTGTTAAACTACGTAAACCGTACGTGGCAGTTACTACAGTTATTTTAAATTTCTGCTGTTTCATGCAATTGCGTTACGCATCAGTAAAGTTGTATTTGTTTTATTTATTTAGACACCTCCAACGATTTCCATCGAGGTCCGGGACAAAACAACCTAACAACTCTTCTCTTAGCTTCAGTGTGGGATTATTATTACAAAACTATTGACGATTTTTATTTGTAGGGTACTTACATCTTGTTTCTGCGTTGAATTAAAGTACTTATCCACATACAGCCTTCCCAGCCCGTAGCCGAGTATGGGGTCGTACGGATCGTTCAAGGCGCTGACGCAATGTCTCCATCGCGGCTCCTGTCCCTGGAGGCCCCTCCACACTTTGTTGAACTCAAAGTTGAGTGTTGTCATGTTATGCGAAGCAATCGGACCTAATTTATATAAAAGTTTCCATCCAAAATAGTTGTTCACGACATCCCTGATGGAAAAACGAATTCGAGAAGACACTTAAGACTGCTTACGTGTAAGAATGCGAAAGCATTCGTACAAGCAGTGCATTCACAAGCAGCGCGCCACGTCTTCCTTTTTCACACTGCACTCCGGCGGTGACATTCACGCTCCACCACTGCGTAGGCGACCCCCCCCCCCCACACATCACACACTCGGCTCCATGGCTTCCGTGACCATGCATCTGCGTTGCTGTGCTTTTCTTTGTGTTTTATATTTTCTGAGGTGCGTCCGCTTTGACCTTCAGTGGCCCTGGCGGCTTCTGTGACGAAGCATTTGATATCACGCGTCGCAGCCAATGGGAATGTATTCCTTGATTCGCTGCTACAGACTACAGGCTTCGCTCCATGCGACAGGGGAATTTAGGTGCCGTTCTTCGCGGCTTCAAAAGCTGGTAACGTCGGTCTCGCTCCATAGGACAGTTAATGCTTTCACATTAAAACGTTTACTCGATCATTTCTGGCCCTTATATTCACTTCCAATGCCGGAGCCAAACCTTCGCCATCTGAAATATGCGTTTTTTTCTTTTGCCTTGGTTTTTTTTTTAGTTGCAATTAATTTAGAGAAGCTTGTTACATGTTTCAATCTTGAGAAATATTACTTCCGCAGATACATATAAAATATATACATACGCAATGTAGCAAGCACTTCGACCAAGGCGCTGCAGAACCCGGGGATCCTGGGTTCGAGCCCCACCCTGCCCGTTTCGATCTGGATGAGCATCGTACCGGCGTGCGGTCGTGTGTCACTACTGCGTGGTGCACGTTAAAGACCCCAGGCTAGCGGTTGTACTGCACTGGCTAAATTGCTCATCTACAGCGAGTGACTCGTCGCAACTTTAAAATGGCTGACCAACGACTCGCTGTATAAATATCCCCACAACCCCGATTTGTTTATTCGACCAAAGGCCGCTGCGAGACTACGTAAATGTAGAAAAAAACGCACCAGCAAACGCTACGAGGGAGACCATGGGGTGATGCCGGAGCATCGCGGATTGTAATTAATTTATTCCCTTCTTGACTGATTTCTTTTGGCCGGCCGCATTTGGGCTGCGGCGGACCTGCGAGCGGCCGAGGAAACGCTAGCAGACGGCAGCCGCAGAGTTGCGGTGAAAGCCCACCCCACTGGAAAAGCCCTTCGGCGTGGCGCTGCGACCCGCGCGCCCAAAACTATCCCTCCTTTCACTCCCTCCGGGGGAACGCGCGCTACCGCTGCTTATATTCACGCTTGAAGGAGAAGACTAGACGGGAGGAAGTTGCGCGTGCGCTGCGCAGTGTGAGTAGAAGCGAACGAGACGCGCAGTGCACGCGGCTGGTAGAGACGAGAGACCGGAGAGAGTAACGCGCAGCTGTTGGAGAAAGGGAAGGAGAGTTGCGCGTGCGTGGTGCGAGTGCGGACTACGACGCCACCGGGACACCGGCCCCCGAGCAGAGAGATGTTCCGCATCTAAAACCTTCATTCAGGGAGGCCCAGGGAAGACTTAAGGGGGCCTTAGGAAGTTTCTGGGATCACCTAAGTATGGCGATAACTCACTCTGCGGGCTTTGAGCATTCTAGAAATTCCTAAATCTCAGTCATGCGCAGCCGATTTTTTTTATTAGAAAAGCAATCAAAGATCGCAACGCACCGAGGTAATCTCAGGCGATAGGAGGAGCTTGTTCCGATACGCAGGGCGACATCTGACCAATGAAAACGGAACATTTCGTGGAGATTGAAAACGGTGTTATTGCAAAATGTGTATGTCTTTGTAGATGATGAAGAGGAAACAAGAATATGTGACAAATGTTACTTTTTCTCGGAGAGGAGACATAATACTGCAATATTCGTTCCACAAAAAAAAAGTTTTCTTTTTTTTTTTTATTCGCGGGATTGATATGCACGGTCGTCTTCAGGTCTGCTCTCGAGCGCGTGAACTCTGGGTTGAATCGTCGGTCTTCCTCGTGCAGATTCCGTCCGTGATGCCGGTGACTTCCAAGCGTGTATGCGCGATCCGTCATCATCCGCGAGTACGACGGACAAAAGCTCGCCGAAGTGCTGGTGTCCGGGCTGTCCGGGCGACGAGCCGCGCGCATTCGAGGTATCCTCCGCGGGTCCGCCGGTCGGAGGCGCGAGGATCCTTCGCTTGCTATTGGCTGACAGTGGTGGTCTGCTTTCGGAGCATAGTCACCTCATCGTCTGAGATGAACTTGGTATATTGCAATCTTTGATTGATTTTCAATAGAAAAATGTGCCGCGTATTGCCATGATTTTGGGATTTCAAGGATGCTTAGAGCCAGCAGGAAGGACTATGGGCATATTTTGGCGATCTCAGAATTTATTCTCAGTGACCCTTAAAGTAAGTCGTTTGCTGCAACTGCGTCCGATAACTTATTGCCTGTTCGGAGGTCAGCTGATCGGCGAACTCTATTTGGCAACTCTTTTTAAGTTAATACGTCCGCTTAAGCAGGGTTTTAAACCGAACAGACCCCTTGTTTATATATATATATATATATATATATATATATATATATATATATATATATATATATATATATATATATATACAACAGGCATGGTGGCGGGGGGCCGAAGGCGTGGGGTATAACTAAAAGCAAAACCCTTGATGGAAACAGCAAAAACGGTGGTTTATTCTTCGACGTTTCGGCCGGAGTCCGGCCTTCGTCAGGAAGAACTTTTACAGATGAACGCGGGTGGTATTTATACAATGCTACGGTCGAGTCCAAGTTTCAAAAGCGGCGGGATGACGGTTGGAGTTTCCAAAGGAGCGTAGGAAGAGTTCCAGATGGGCAAACGTTTATACAATGCTACGGTCGGGTCCAAATTTCGGCGGGGTGACGGTTGGAGCTTTCGTGAGAGGGAAGCGTAGTGCAGTTCGTATCCGGGTAAAGTAGCTTGACGGTCGGGGCCAAGTTTCAAGGACGGCGGGATGACGGTTGTAGCTTCTTGAGAGAGGGCGCAGGGTGGCTTTGTGTCCGGGCGGGCAGGGGTGACCTGGACGATAACGTACAATAGACGAAAAGTACACGCGCAAACTAAAGTGCTGTCTCAAAAAAAAAAAAAAAAGCGCCAAGGTCACTTGTGTTGTTTCATGGAGCATGCATGATTCAAACCTGGAAGGGAACAATGTTAAACCTAGAAATAAAAGAATATCAAAACCTGGAAATAAAAGAGAAAAGTTGATGGTCCAGTTCCGGCCACAAACACAGTACCACTGCTAACAATAAGGTCTGGGACCTGAAAAATGTCTCCTCATCGCTGTTGCTATTCGTCGGATAGCATTTTAATCGATGCCAGAGTTCCGGGGCTTTCATTTATTCCTTGTTTAATTGTATTGAATCGGTAAATTAGGTAGGATTCACGCTGTTCACGTTCGCGATTTGATTTAAATCCAGATTCTAGGAGCGTCACTGACAATTTATCAAATGAGTGTTTTGAGAGAGCGAGATGTTTTGATAGAGGCAGTGTCGGAAGATTTATGGCGTGAGATTTGTGATTATTAAAGCGCAGTCTAAATGCCGTTCTAGTCTGCCCTATGTATTGCATTTTACATACGGTACACTCGAATAAGTACACGACATTCGACGAGGCACATGTTAAGTGCCCTTTAATTTTGATCGAGAACTCACTTTTAAGGGAAATATCAAATTTATGCATTCCAAAAATGCATATCTGGTTACACTCGATGTGTCATCGCTGTATACAAATATCCCACATGATGATGGGATAAGATCGTTAATTGACATGTACGTACTCCACAAACAACCGGACACCCCAGATGGACACGTCGTCACTACTCTAGCGAGGCTTGTCTTAGAACTCAACACGTTCGAATTTAACAATAAATACTTTAGGCAGGTTAGCGGAACCGCGATGGGCACCAAAATGGCCCCGAACTATGCCAATGTATTCATGGGAAAATTAGAGTCTCAGTTCCTTTCTGAATGTCCCGTAAAGCCGCTAATATACAAAAGGTTTATAGATGATATATTTATCGTCTGGTCGCACACTGAGGAGGAGCTGGTGGACTTCATAGATCGATACAACGCTGCTCATCCGAGCATCCGCTTTACACATTCGTACTCTCAAACCGAAATAAACTTCTTAGACGTCAATGTTAAAATAGAGGAAGGTAAACTCGCCACGAGCCTATACCGTAAGCCAACAGACCGACAGCAATACCTGCATTATCAAAGCGACCACCCACACCATTGCAAGAACAGCATTCCCTATAGCCAAGCTCATCGTTTCAAACGAATTTGTTCCAAAGAGACAGATTTTGATGCGAGCAGCCAAAATTTAAAGTCAGTGCTAGAGAAACAAAAGTATCCACCCCGTATAATCGACGATGCAATCAGAAAAGCCAAGCAGCTGAACCGAGCAGACCTTATCAGCCCGCGCCCCACGCAAAGCGACGCACAACGCACAAATCTCTATCTAACTTATAGCATGAATCATCCTAATGTAAATAATATCTTAAGACGACATTATAACATTCTCGAACAAAGCGAGCGCCTTAAACGCGCGTTCCCATCCGCCCCTGGGGTAGTCCACAGACGATCGCGTAACCTCAAAGACACGCTAGTAAACTCTCGGATAAATTCATTGCCGCCACCTAACGAATGTATGCCTTGCATGCACCCAGGATGTCTCATCTGTAAACAGATGCAGCACACAAACACGGCCAGAAGCACGCACTCGCAGTTCTCGATCAAAATTAAAGGGCACTTAACATGTGCCTCGTCGAATGTCGTGTACTTATTCGAGTGTACCGTATGCAAAATGCAATACATAGGGCAGACTAGAACGGCATTTAGACTGCGCTTTAATAATCACAAATCTCACGCCATAAATCTTCCGACACTGCCTCTATCAAAACATCTCGCTCTCTCAAAACACTCATTTGATAAATTGTCAGTGACGCTCCTAGAATCTGGATTTAAATCAAATCGCGAACGTGAACAGCGTGAATCCTACCTAATTTACCGATTCAATACAATTAAACAAGGAATAAATGAAAGCCCCGGAACTCTGGCATCGATTAAAATGCTATCCGACGAATAGCAACAGCGATGAGGAGACATTTTTTCAGGTCCCAGACCTTATTGTTAGCAGTGGTACTGTGTTTGTGGCCGGAACTGGACCATCAACTTTTCTCTTTATTTCCAGGTTTTGATATTCTTTTATTTCTAGGTTTAACATTGTTCCCTTCCAGGTTTGAATCATGCATGCTCCATGAAACAACACAAGTGACCTTGGCGCCTTTTTTTTTTTTGAGACAGCACTTTAGTTTGCGCGTGTACTTTTCGTCTATTGTACGTTATCGTCCAGGTCACCCCTGCCCGCCCGGACACAAAGCCACCCTGCGCCCTCTCTCAAGAAGCTACAACCGTCATCCCGCCGTCCTTGAAACTTGGCCCTGACCGTCAAGCTACTTTACCCGGATACGAACTGCACTACGCTTCCTCTCACGAAAGCTCCAACCGTCACCCCGCCGAAATTTGGACCCGACCGTAGCATTGTATAAACGTTTGCCCATCTGGAACTCTTCCTACGCTCCTTTGGAAACTCCAACCGTCATCCCGCCGCTTTTGAAACTTGGACTCGACCGTAGCATTGTATAAATACCACCCGCGTTCATCTGTAAAAGTTCTTCCTGACGAAGGCCGGACTCCGGCCGAAACGTCGAAGAATAAACCACCCGTTGTTGCTGTTTCCATCAAGGGTTTTGCTTTTCCTCTCAGTTATATATATATATATATATATATATATATATATATATATATATATATATATATATATATATATATATATATATATATATATATATATATATATATATATATATATATATATATATATAACGAAAGTGTGAGGAGTTCGAGGAATCTTTACTACTTCACCAACGCGGGGACCGCTTTTCTCAGGGTGGGATGGTGTTCGTAAAATCCCACCCTGAAGAAAAGCGGTCCCCGCTTGAAACGTTGGTGAAGTAAAGGCCTTTCCTAGAACTCCTCAATTTTCGTTTCACGTCCAACCCGCCCGTTGCACCTTCTCACCGTATATATATATATATATATATATATATATATATATATATATATATATATATATATATATAAAGAAAGAGAGAGAGATTCTGGGTGACGGTAGAAAACAAACCAGGAGGATTTTATTCGACGTTTTGACCTGAGGCAGGTCGAATACAAAGATATAGCCATGTCTCGTTAATCGCTGTTTAATATAGATATCCCGCGATATGGACACCATTTTCGGAGACAAACTGGGAAAATGCAGGCATTTTTGTCTCGTCATTAAGATAAACTCAAATTATGAATGACTTTTGGGGGAACGGAGGTGTCCATATTAACGAGACATCACGGTATACAGGGTGCTTCACGGCAGTGGACATATTCGATATTGCGAAAACTACGCATCTTAACAAAAAATGACTTGTGTCGTTTTGGTCCTGGGCCAGGGGCCCATTTGGCAAAATTATTAAAATCCGGAACAATTAGGTTGTTAATTATTTTTGCGCAATTAACTTTGCAATATTGTATTTAAGGCCATGGTTTCAATTAGAAAATTGCCTCGCATCATCAAAAACACTAAATCAACAAATTGCAAAACGATAGAAGGCACGCGAAGCATTTAACGGCTTTCTGAAAACCGCACAAATTCTGACTGGTTTTTAAGTTTCGGTTTGTTATCGGAGCGGCATCTCGGCC